>JAENPR010002149.1:0-75225 GCA_018135685.1 Themeda triandra | reverse complement strand
GAAGGATTAGAGACATACAGTGCTCAGTTCTAGTTATAATAATTAGTCTAATAAATTTTAGAAGTTTGTAAACAAATTTAGGACATGTAACAAGTAATAAACTTAATTTTCATTGATATCTTTTTCTTTATTTTCTAATGCAATATCTGACCCTATGCCATTGGTATGATGGGTAATTTAAATACAATTTTTTAGGGCTAGTTTATGTTATTTTTCATAATGGAGATTGGAGAATGTAGGTTACCTTTCAAAAAAACAATAGCACCAATGGTTGTTACTATCATTAAGGTTTCAAGTCTATCAAATCGATGGCTTGACTGCTTTACAGAATTTTTAAGATTTTTTTCCCTAGCATATCTTGTGAGAATTATTAATCTGAAGAGTTAGTTGGAGGTCTCCAATTAGCAATAATAAATGTGCTTTTAGGAGGAATGTGGCCAATTAGCAATAATAAAACGGGCAGACACAATTGCAGGCATGTGCACACCGTCATACTGGACAGGCAGCCACCACGCAGGACCAGCAACCACGTATGATGACGAGCTGCTGGTGCACTTTTATGAATCTCCATCTCAACAAAAAAATATCAATCTCTTATACTATATTTTAAAGAAAAGGAGATGTGGTAGATGCTCTAAGCACCCAGCGATACCGGTGTTCCTTATGGACACACCAACGGGGATGATGCTGGAATCTGCATCACCACCATCAGCTCGGACACTAATGGGGTTTTTTCGGCCTAGAAGATCTGGACTATTGTGTAATGCCCAGTGAAAAAAAATAAATAAAAAGAAATAAAGAAAAAAACGGAGGTACTGTACCGTGAGGCCCTCCTCTTTTTTCTCCGTGATGTGGTGAATAGGTCTCCACCTCCCGTGAATTTCTTTTCTCCAAACCTTATGGCCTTTCTCCTCCACTAGCCGCCGCCCTCTAGTTGGTAACGAAGGAAGAAAAGAAGAGAAGGGGAGAGCCTAGGGTTTTGCCGTCGTCGTCGGTGTCGTCCATGCTGACCGTTTGTCTCCCGCAAGAATTGGTTTGGTTCCATCTCATAGCCTTGGTTTCCCATCAATACTTGCTTCTCTTTCTATTCATGAGAGGTTCTCCATGTTTGGCGTAGATCGGAACGGCAAGACCTTCGCAACGGTGAGGATCGTTGCGATCTTGTGATGACGGGAAGGTGAAGAGAAGGGGAATGATGGAGTTGTCGCTGGGGTTTCCGGCATCATACTTCCTGTGGGTTCCCTAGGTGAGAATCCCAATGTTGATTGCCTTGATTTGATCAAGTTTCGTGGATCAAAACGCTTCCTTGGATGGGGTTTAATGGAGTTATCCTCGAAATCAGTTTCATCTATGCTCCGAGATTTTCGTCAGACTGAGTAGTTTCTGTTCCTTGGATGGGGTTTAATGGAGTAATCCTCGAAACAAGTTCGCTTGCTGAGATATTTCATCTCACCCTTGCTTTACTCAATCCAGGTGTTTGATGCTTGCTTGGAAGGGGAGGGATTAGCTGCACGTCACACACCTTTTAGGAGTCTTCATGTTTAATATTTTGGTTATTTTTATAAATATTAAAGAGTGGTTGTTAAACTTCTCATTGGAGTACCACATATTTGTGTTGGAATATTCCTTATTGACATTTTAGTTACTTTGGTTATATAGATATATATGTTTTGCTTCCGTGTTGTTTTTATACAAAGGAATGCCGCCAAAATCTTTATTGGATATAGGCGGCTGTTGTCGGTGTTTTTAGTGGCATCCCGGGGTGTCTGTGAATTCCGGGGTGTTACATTTTGCCTATGGTAGGATCAATGTTTCCTTGATGTGTTTTGACATTTTATAGCAACTTTGAGAAAGCTCATGAGGAAATTATTGGAAGAGTTGGAGATATCGGAGTTAAAACAATAGTCCGCTCTATCGGAAATGTTGATGTGATTATTCTCATGTTTGGTCTAGATCTACCATTTCTAGGTCGGCGCATGTATTAACAAAGTTTTACATGCAGATTTACATGGAAAGGAAGCAAGGATGGTGATATGATTATCCTTACATGTACATTACCTCTGGAGGATGGCGCTGGCGTGTAGCCAGAAGGAGCCCCCATGAAGATGGCGCATGCTGGACGCCACAATCAGCCAAGGTGCGGTGGTCGTCAATGAGCCGCTCTCCTCTGAATTACTGAATATCAGTACCTGTTGCAACGGGTGAGGTCCCTGTTGGCGGTCCTTAACTCCGATTTTTACCCGCCAATTATAGATCATTTTGGGAGAAATAAATATTTTATTACACATATATCTTTACTATTGACCTAGTTCCACTTGTACTTGGAGAAAATATTGTTTTGCAGAATTTACACCAAGTGCAAGAATTTCTGGAATAAAAATGCGCTTTTCGGAAGGCGTAAAAGGAGCTAGAGGACAAAGCAGCCCACCTGAGGTCGTCATGGGCCAAAAGCACCAGCATGGACACGACCCAGGAGGCGGCCCAGGCCCACCGGCCAAAGGCGGTCAGGGGGAGGCGCCACCCAGGCGCGAGCGTGCCCCCCTACTGCCAAGTGGGCCCAGCCAAGGCGGTTGGCCTCCTGCCATCTGAGGAAGGACGGTTCCGCTGGTGCTTTTACCTCCCTGCCCCCGAACCGCCTTCAGGAGACTATAAAAGAAGAGGAGAGGCCCCCCATCAACACACACACCATTTGGAGCTCTCTCTACACCTCTCACTTGTTCTTTTAGTATTAGTGTTAGGCCATTGGAGCTAGGCAAAGCTACTTGGAGAGCTTGTCTCAGGAGGAAAAGCTACATCTTTGGTATAAATCTATGGAGCGTTCTTCCTTAGTCAAGTTCTCATTACATTTATATAGTCTTGCATATGAACTAGAGTATAGTCTAGTGCACGATATATTCAGTGATCAAGAACTAGGCCATAGTTCTTGTGAGAGTTGTTCATCGTGTTCTACATTATTCTTCATCGTTCATGTGTTCTACTTGTTTAGATTAGATTATAGAAGAGGAATAGCGGTTCGATGTGCCTTCGGGTTTGCCTATGTCCTAGCTCGTCCATCCGTAGGGTGGGAGTCCTAGGGGGATGTAGGTAGCTCCTTAGTATGCGGACGCGGTGTCCGAATGCGAGGGAACCTTCGGATATGTCGGCATGCCACGGTTGAGGTGGTAGGCGGCAGGTGGTGATAGCCCTGTCCGTCCCTTGTAATCCCCCACGTTCGCATGTTGAGTAGGAGTTCGTAAATGCCGCCATCGACTGGCAGACCAGTTGCCGCGGTCTCCCCATATTCCTAGTCTATAGTCGAGTCTTGACTTGTATAACATGTGGAATTAGCGGTTCTAGCATTGACTATATAGGACACCTTTTGCTCCGCGTAGATTATTCTTTATTCTTTATTTTACCTTTATTCCTTTGAGATTGCTCGAGTGTGTGTCCACTATCCAACTACCGTATGCTTACCCCCTCGTATAGCACATTTGTCGGTTTCTCCTCATGCTAGACATTATATACATACCCATGCTAGATACTCAACACCCCATGCCTTCCTTTGGGAAAGTATAAATAACGATACCCTGAATACTTCCGGGTGAAATGCTGCAATGATAGATCTGTGCGCTTGCGGATATTATTCTAATAGGATGTGATCTACCTATTGGCAACTTTCGTATAGTTACTAGAACTTGTTTCTAGTGATTGTGTCGAGAAATGCCAACGCGCGTTTCTGGCCCCATTGCCGGGGATGGGCTTTATGTCTGTTTTTGGTAATCGCGCTAAGAAATGCCAACAGTCCCCCCTGCTCATGAATCATAGCCTTGACCCACTGCTCACGAATCATAGCCTTGAGGTAGTTAGTCTTGATGGTTCTAATTTGGCATTCAAAGGCTTTAGATATGAGAACCTCTATCTTGTTGACTTCAACACTAGTGAACCATCCTTGACTACATGTTTGATCTCCAAATCAAGTTTGGGATGCCTTTGGCATAGAAGGCTTGGACATATTGGCATGAGACAATTGAAGAAGCTTACAACTCACAATCTAGTTGATGGTTTGAAAGATGTTGAATTTGAGAAGAACAAGCTTTGTAGTGCATGCCAAGCCGGGAAGCAAGTTGGAAGCTCACATCCAAAGAAGAGTACAATGAGCACATGCAAGGCATTTGAGTTGTTGCACATAGATCTATTTGGCCCAACTACATACATAAGCATTGGTGGCAACAAGTATGGATTTGTCATAGTGGATGACTTCACATGATTTACATGGGTATTCTTTCTTAGTGACAAGAGTGAAGTGTATGACACCTTTAAGACCTTTCAAACTAGAGTTCACAATGAGTTTGATATGAGAATCAAGAAAGTGAGAAGTGACAATGGGAGTGAATTCAAGAATACAAGAATGGAAGAATTGTGTGATCACTATGGCATTGGTCATCAATTCTCGGCCAAGTACACTCCACAATCAAATGGCCTAGTTGAGAGGAAGAATAGAATATTGCTTGATATGGCTAGATCAATGCTTCATGAGTACAATGTTAGTCAATCATTTTGGGATGAAGCAATCAATACGGCATGCTTCCACATCAATAGGCTCTATTGTCATACATTTCTAGAGAAGACCCCATATGAGATTCTTCATGGAAGAAAGCCCAATATTACTTACTTTAGAGTGTTTGGTTGCAAATGCTACATCTTGAGGAAGGGCACTAGATTTGGAAAGTTTGACAAGAGATATGATGAGGGGTTTCTACTCGGTTATTCAACAATAAGCAAAGCTTATAGAGTTTGAAACAACTAAAGTGGCATTCTAGAAGAAGTCCATGATGTGCAATTTGATGAAACCAATGGGTCACAAGATGAAGAAGAGAACCTAGATGATGTTGGTGGAACTCAATTGGTGGAAGCTATGAAAAACATGGACATTGGGGACATTAGAGCAAAGCAAGTGGTTGATGTTCAAGATGATGATAAAGACCAAGTGCTCAATTCACCATTGAAGCAAGCTAGCAATTCTCAAGTGCAAGATCATGGTGCTAGTTCATCCAATGAATATAAATCAAGTGATCAACCAAGTTCAAGCAATCAAATGCAAGTGCTCCGACCACAACATGTTGCAAGAGATCACCCAATTGATAGTGTTATTGGTGATATTAGAAGTGGTGTGTAAACAAGATCAAGATTGGCTATGTTTTGTGAGCATGCATCATTTATGTCAAGCATAGAGCCAAAGAAAGTTGATGAAGCTTTGAAGGATGCCGATTGGATCATGGCTATGCAAGAAGAACTCAATCATTTCACTAGAAATGATGTTTGGGAGTTGGTAGAAAGGCCAAATGACTACAATGTGATTGGAACCAAATGGGTGTTCAAAAACAAGCAAGATCAAGATGGCAATGTAGTGAGAAACAAAGCAAGACTAGTTGCACAAGGTTATACTCAAGTAGAAGGTCTTGACTATGATGAAACATATGCTCCCGTGGAAAGATTGGAAGCAATAAGGATTCTATTGGCTTATGCATGTGCCCACAACATCAACCTTTATCAAATAGATGTCAAAAGTGCATTTCTTAATGGGATCATCAATGAGCTAGTATATGTTGAACAACCTCCCGGATTTGAAGATGAAAAGAAGCCCGACCATGTGTACAAGTTGAAGAAGGCATTATATGGCTTGAAGCAAGCACCTAGAGCATGGTATGAGAGATTGAAGAATTTCCTTCTCTCTAAGGGATTCAAAATGGTCAAGGTTGATACTACTCTATTCACAAAGAAGATTGGTAATGACCTATTCATAGTGCAAATATATGTTGATGATATCATATTTGGGTCAACCGATCAAGCTTATTGTGAAGAATTTGGTGAAATAATGGCCAAAGAGTTTGAAATATCCATGATTGGTGAACTTAGCTATTTCCTTGGTCTTCAAGTCAAGCAATTGAAGAATGGGATATTTGTGAGTCAAGGAAAATACATAAGGGACATGTTGAAGAAGTTTGGGATGCAAGATGCAAAGCCAATTTCAACTCCAATGGGCACCAATGGGAATCTTGATAGTGATCTTGATGGTAATATGGTAAATCAAAAGGAATATCAATGTTTGATTGGAAGCCTGCTCTATGTCACCGCATCAAGGCCGGATGTCATGTTTAGTATTTGCAAGTGTGCTAGATACCAAGCCTCACCTAGAGAGACACATCTCACGGCCGCAAAAAGAATATTGAGGTACTTGAAGCAAACAAGAGATGTTGGACTATGGTATCCCAAGGGGTCAAAGTTTGAATTGGTTGGATATTCGAACTCCGACTATGGTGATTGCAAGATCAATAGGAAGAGCACAAGTGGTACATGTCAACTTCTTGGAAGATCACTTGTGTCATGGTCCGCAAAGAAACAAAATAGTGTGGCAATCTCTACCACCGAAGCCGAATATGTTAGTGCGGGGAGTTGTTGTGCACAATTGCTTTGGATGAAGTCAACTTTGAAGGAATATGGCATCAACTTCAAGAATGTGCCATTGTTTTGTGATAATGAGAGTGCAATCAAGATGACACAAAATCCGATTCAACATGGAAGAACAAAGTACATTGACATAAGGCATCACTTCATTAGAGATCATCAACAAAAGGGAGACATATCCATTGAAAGTGTTGGCACCGATGATCAACTTGCCGATATTCTCACCAAGCCACTTGATGAAAGAAGATTTTGCAAGCTAAGGAATGAGTTGAACATTCTTGATTTCTCAAACATGAGTTGAATGCACCCCACCACTTATTGACATGCCTCTCCTTCGACAAAGAAAGGTACAATTGATTGTCATGTCATTCATACTTGCTAAGGACTGGCTAGAGCATGTAGACATAATAAGTGGTTTCTATGAGCATTCATGATAAATCAAATGAGTTTGATGGATATATGTTACCACTATTGCTTCTATGCTTGTTTTGATCTAGTGGTGGCATATGACATGTTTGTGGGCTTGCAATCCTAGTGTTGAATCTAGAAGATTTGCTATGAGTGTTTAATTCGCATAGGCAAGATAACCCTTTCATGAGGTGTGAAGAAGCTTGTCTTTGGTTCAAACCGAATTAAATATCTTTGGCAAGTGTTCTAGGTTGAACCAAATTTAACTAAATATTTTGTTTACTCCATGAAAGTCCTTTTCTCTCCACAATTTGATCCCATTTTTGGGTAATTTATTGACAAATGGGGAGAGAAAAAGATGATTCAACATGATAAGGGGGTAAATAAAATTTTGATGCACACAAGAAGGGGAGCAAGCTCATAAACAAAGTTGTTGCATTTGTTTGTGCATTCTCATATGACTTGCTCATTTCACTTGGATAGTTTTACTTTACAAGTATTTATACAAGTGGTGTCCTCTTGCTTGTGTGGTGCAATGCTAGTATAGAACTTAAATGTTAAAATGATCTACTAGCATGCATAGGTTGTATCTAGACATTCCCGTTGTTTTACAAGTGGTTTAAGAACCTTACTTATAATGTTGATCTCATGGGTTCTTGAGTTTTGATGGATGTCTAGTTACTTCATGGCGCTAAGGATGGTGTAAAATGCAACTCCGATTGGTATCACGCTTCAAAGGTCCATTTCTTACACCTTAGCATCATTTTGGTAGAATTACTCTCCCAACACTACTATCCATGCATATGTGCAAAGCTTCAAATCCAAACTCTATGCACATATGTAGGGGGAGCAATGCTACCAAAATCGAGCTTGCTATAGTTGTCCAAATCTTTCTTATGAGCTTAATGATTGGACAAGTATGACAAGTTCAAAATTCTTATCATCAAAATTATCTTTGTAAGGGTTGTGATTAATTACCAAAAAGGGGAGATTGAAAGTCCCCGTTTGGTTTTGGCTAATTGATGAAACCATGGACTAACCTTGTTTATCTAAGTGGTTGATTTAGAGAAAGGTTGTCCATGATGACCTTATTGAATATGAAGCATGACACTTGCCATGTGACCAAAAGATGAAGATCGAGACAAGGCTTAGCTCCATGGACCGGTTGTGAAGGTGAAAGAATAGTCGAGGCTTGGAAGCAAAGGATCATGCGATGGTGAAGCTTGGGCAAAACTAGGCGTCGATGGACCGATGCAACGGTGAAGGGCAAGTGAAGTCGAGGTCGATGGATCAAGACGGTCATGTGGTGGTGTGAAGCGTTCATATCATTTGGTGAAACAAAATGGGTTCAAGGCAAAGGTATAACCGATAGGGCCATGTTTTGCACTCAAGACACCATAGAGGGTGTGAGTGGTTTAGGATCAATAGCCGGACTATTAAGAGGGGAAGTCTTATCGGCTATTCGACGCACGGTGCCACTAGATGAATTCATGAAATTGTTGGTATTTTTAACGCACACAGATAAATCCGCAAGCGCACGGATACCATTGTAGCTTTTACCCGGAGGGTTTTAAATATCGTATCCATAGGGAAACGTGTGTGGGTCGCCAAACAACTAGTTTAACCAAGGGTAGCAATCAAGGTTTAAGATATGATGGGTAGAAAGGATTCCTGTGGTAATGATCCTATGCAAGGCAAGGTTATGAAGCAAATGTCCTTCTAATGTTCACTTTGGGACGCCGCTAGACGGAAGATCACCACAAAGGATAACTCTACCGATGCGACTATGGTCCTACTAATTTAAGAACCTACTCAATTCGATGTGGACGGGGCTGTCACCTCTTGTAACTACCACACAACCAGAGAATAGGGTGCAAACACCGGTAACCGACAACCTAAGCACCACGCTTATGCTAGCAATTACTACTCTAATTCAGAGTGCCAACAAGAACTAGACCAATCATAAGAATTGTGAACCAATGGACAAAAGAGTAAGATGAATACTTGAATAAAGATCAATTACCAGAAGTATCCCGAATGCAGGCTTGGAGAAGCCTAAATCCGCCGAAGTACAAGCCCGAGGGGGAGCACCAACATGCCGGCACCTCCAACTCTTCCCTCGCTCTCTATCTCCCTATTATGCTAAGACTAGATCCTAATGAGGAGTAATCTTCTCTTGATGGCTAGGTTTAGAGAGGAGATCCATTCAAGGGACCCTTCAAAGTTGACCCCGGCTAGAGCAAATGAAATTAGGGTTTAAGGGATGCCTCCTCCAGGGGCCAGGGGCCCTGTTTATATAGCCCTCTAGGATGCACCGACAGCCGTCGGATCAAACCGACCTTGAATGGGTGGTTTTTATTAATCCTCAAATTCGGTGGAGCTGGATCCGTGAGCCTGGACCTGATTGGTCCAGGTCAGGAGGCGGCCGCCCCTAGGGTGGAGGCGGTCGCCCCTCCACCGAGGCGGTTCGGGCTCAACTTTGGTCCATTGCCTTCTCGAACCTTTCAGATTATAGAAAATTGACCGGATCCCGATTATCTCTATGTAAACCTGACATGTGGGCCTTCCTTGGTTATTTTTAGCTGACACCCTGCAGAAACAGACATTCACTAAAACTCGTGGAATTCCGTTAGTATAACCCCTATATCTAGTTGGTGAACATATTTTAGCCCTTTCTCTTGTCTAGTTGACAGTTAAAAATAGGAGTTATCTACCGTCAACAAACTCTCCCAAGCTTACCTTTTGCTCGTCCCTGAGCAAAGATAGACTCAGTGATGGATCAGGAGTTGCTACAATGCTTTCATGCCTCAAAAGTACACATGCGTTCAAACAAGTACTCTCCTTTGGATTAGAGTGAACTATTCTGACTCAAAACTTACTCATATTACCTTTCACCATGGGGCTTGTAGCCGTCACTTGGGTCTTGAGCAGTTGAAGGACAAACGGTCAAGTCAAGCGCTATGTTTCTCGCTCTTTGATCAACTATTATTCCGGAGTTTTTGCAAGATTTTTAAATAAAACTCAGAGTTTTCTTGTATGACCCTTTCAAGTCTCTCATTTGTGGTATTTCTGGATCCTCTCCAAGGCATGTGTCTAGTGTATGCCTTCTCTCTTCTCTCAGAATATGTGGTATTTGTGGAATTAAGGCATACTGAGGTTGCCTTCTCTCTGACCCTACTTCTAATAGGCTTATGTGGAGCTCATAGATGGGGAGACAACTCAAACTCACTTGCATATATTGCATTGTTAAGCTATGGATCTAGAGGAACTAAGCATACAATCAAGTCATATATGCATGTGAATGAGGGGAATGAAATGAGTGATATGAAAGATGGTGATAAGGAGATGAATGAGGGGTGATCAATGGTGAGGATCTATTTCTACACTTGCTCCTTTGGAGATAACATACCTCCGTTTATTTGCAAACTTTGAAGACCTTTGAAGAGGAGGCCTTGGCTGTTTTATTTATTTTTCTCTTTTTTCTTTCTTTCTTTTCTTTTTTTCTTTCTTTTTTACTAACAAACCAAGTCTCTTAATGGAACTATAGCAATTGGGAGTATCAACTGAAATAACTGGAGCTTTATTGTAGGTAGAAAAAGATACAATGGCGACGAATATTTTTGGGTGTTCACTCCCAGGGTAGAAGTAGAACATTTTCTGAATGGATCTGAATGAATGGAGAATATATATGTGGATGGATGAATGCGTACTCCCAGGGTAGGAGCAGCATGAGTGCGTGTCTCCAGGGTAGAAACATCACATGGTGTAGTGAGCGGTACTTCCAGGAACAGAAATAGCACAGATGAATGTAGCATTATGAATGGGTGCATGCTTCTGAGGACAGAAGTAGCATAGATCAATGGATGGAGAGCACATAGTATTGACTTTAACTGCATGACTAATTCTTAAGGGTCAACATAGCATAACTACACTCAATGCTTACAAGCAATATATGTAGGTGGATGGCTTTCCTAATCTAGTAAGCATGTATATTTGGCTGTGGTAGGAATTTAAACTCTCGTCATAAAGGAACTCATCATGTAGAAATTTAAGATTTTCACAAATAAATTCTCTAAAACTCTAGTATCTCTAGGAACAAGATGGACAGCAGCTCAAAACCTTCCCATATCATATCCGTCAACTACCTAGACTTAGTTCAAGCATTCACTACCCACAAGCTTCGTGTTCGAGCAAATCTCAAATCTAAACAAGGTTGTGTCTATAACTCGAGAGAGTGCAAGGTTAAAAACTAGATACTAGAAAGGAATTACGACAGAGCAACTATTCATTATTTCCATATAAGAGCTTATCTGTGGGATTCATTTTAGCAGAAAACTCTTCACATACTCTCAAAATAAATAAATAAATAAATAAATAAATAAATAAATAAATAAATAAATAAATAAATAAATAAATAAGCTAGTTATACTTAGCTGGATACACGGGGGTGCTCTCCCCCAAGCTGGATGTTAACATAGTTTGTTGGTGTTGCTGACTGGAAGTGAAGGTGTACTACTCCTCCTGGAGTGTTAGGGATGATGGCTGTAGAGACAGCACTATGACTGTTGAAGACAACACTCCAAGGACAGGACCTCCTTCTGCCTATTCTGCACAATTCATATAGACAACACAACTCATGGAACAGATTAAGGGTTAGGAAACTAAACATTAATTGCCTAGAGTGTTGCCCATGATTTCTATACGTAACTCAGTAGGATATTCTTTTTCTTTCTTTTAGTAACTTTGAATTCTATATAATTAATTATGTCCAATTCTTCTTCTCGGGTAATTGTGCATCAAGGAAAACTTTTAGACGTTGACCATTTACCTTGAAAAGTTTACCTTCATCATTTTGAATCGTGACTGCTCCATGTGACGCTACTTCAATTACCTTGAATGGTCCTTCCCATTTACTTCGTAGTTTCCCATGTCCGAACAGCTTCACTCTAGAGTTGAATAATAACACCTTGTCACCTGGTTTGAATTCTTTCTTCTTCAACCTTTTGTCATGCCACCTCTTTGTCCTCTCTTTGTAGATCTTTGCATTATGATATGCCTTTTCTCGCCATTCCTCAAGCTCAGAGAGTTGCATCTTTCTTTTCTCCCCGGCTGCTTCAAAATCCATGTTCCATCTCTTTATGGCCCAGTGTGCCTTGAATTCTAGCTCGATAGGTGTTGACACTTCTAACACCACTCACGCTAAGTTGTCATCCCTAGCATGGCGCCAGAAGTGTTGGTATAGAAACTGCTCCTCTAATCAAGAAAAATATGGGATCCGCAAGCGAACGGATAATACACCATTGTAGCATTTTACCGGAAGTATTCCGGTATCGTTATTTATATTTAGCTCAAAGGAAAGAACTACGGACTTAAACAATGAGATGAACTTGCTAAACACGACTACTCATGAGTGATTGATTACACAGTCACATACTTTGGCAGAGGGTAAACCATGATAAATAAGGGAATATAAAGTAATAAGCTCGGGGTATAATCACACAGATTAGATATAGACTACTCACAAAGGTAGGTTGACATCTCGATTAGTGCAAGAAATATAAATCCTATGTAGGTTCTAATCTACTAAGTCATTCATCTACTCCAACTCTACACTATCATATACAAGACAAAAGACTTTTCATCTATGTATAAGGATCATTGCTATAACAAGCCAAGACATAGCAGGACTTACTACGCAACTTTGGTTCTCTAGACCTACCAACGGGGATGGAATACGAGAGGACTCAACGGAACCTGTCACTTCCGCGATCTACCACACGACCCGGCCAATAGGGTGCATTTGCAGTAAACGGCATCTAAGCACCATGCTTACATGAAATCTACCACCTAACCCCCCGGAAGAGAGCTAAGCACTTTGCAAACATATACATAAACTTATTACCAATCATAACCATATCAAATGTAGAACTAGAATAGACTAGGAACATAATAAATAGAAGCATAATGATATTTAGAATAAAGTCACAAGAATAGATACAAGATAATACCAATTAAATGATGAAGATCCGGAATTCCGAGCACAGCGCCCGATTCTTCCTCTATCTAGTCTAAACCTATGTAGAACTTGAAGATCTAGAGTATCTATTCTAATTCTCGGTGGAGATCTCTCTCTAAACCCTAGCTTTACTTGATGGCTACCTCTGAATAATGGATTCTTCAATGAATTCTCCTTCGGCCCGGGGCCGGGGGCTCGAATATATAGTCCCCTAGGATGCACCACGGCCATCGGATCAAACCGACCTAAACGGACGATAATTATTCATCCTCAAAGGCGGTGGAGGCGGGATCCGCGAGCCTCCACCGATTGGTGGAGGTGGCCGGTCGGCCGACCCATAGAGGGGAGTCGGCCGACCCACCACTATGCCGTGGGTCCCCGCTTCCCGTGGTTTGCCTTCGGAGTCTTCTAGAGTATACAATTTTACCCGTTCGGTCTTTCTCTCTATGTAATCATGACATGTGGGCCTCCTTGGATGTTTTCCCGATAATCCCCCTCGCGAAAACACATATTCACCAAAACTTGTGGAATCTCGTCGGTTAAACCCTAAGTCTATGGTGGTGAACAGATTATACCCCTCTTTCTCTCTCTCGGTTGACATATAAAATTGATCATTAACAACCGTCAACAAACTCCCCCAAGCTTACCCTTTGCTCGTCCCTGAGCAAATAGCTAGAGAAGATGGATCAGGAGTTGCTGCAATGCTTTCATTCTTAACATACACATGCTCTAAACAAGAATTCATCCCCAGACTAGAGTGAACTATCATAACTTCCAAACTTACTCATGTTTCTTTCAACCATGGGGCTTTTACCCGCACTTGGGTCTTGAGTAGTTGAAAGACGTAACAATTAAGTCAAGCACCGTTGTCTCATGCTCTGTTGTTTCACCTCGTTCGAGTTTTTACAAGATTTCAATAAAACTCGAGTTCCTTAATACAACCCTTTCAAGTCTCTCAATATGTGCTATTTTTGGATCCTCTCTAAGGCATTGAAAGGAGACATGCCTTCTCTCTTACTCTCGAATATGTAGTATTTGTGGTTCAAGGCTTTTATAGATGAGCCTTCACTCTCTCTCTCTCTCACCCTACTCTAATAAAGGTTTATATGGAGCTCATAGGTGTGGAGAACTAATGCATTGGCATGATCGAACCATGGATCCGAAGGAACTCAACATACAACCAATCGGTGTGTGCATGTGTGGTTTATATATGTGGATGATATATATATAAAATAGAGAGAAATATTTGTGGGAGGAGAAGGGGTGCACAAAGGAATTATCAATGCTCCTTTATTTGGATGAAACTTGGAACTACTTCAACACTTGAATCTTCTTGGAACTTGAACTTGAAAACTTGACAAAGACTGGGCTCATAAATCTTTCTTTCTTTTTTTTTTTTTTTTTTTTTTTTTTTTTTTTTTTTTTTTTTTTACAATTCTTGCAAAAAGAATAAAATACTTCTTGAATGGAACACTTCTCAATCTTGACAACTTCACATCGGGGATAACAAAATGAAACACTTGGAGCATTGATTTTGGATAAGTGGCTAGCGTAAATGAACAGGGGAATATTTTTGGGTGTTCACTCTCGGTGTAAGAGTAGAACAATTTCAATGGATAATAATAGGCTTTTTGTGGTGCGTACTTCCAGGGGTAGAAGTAGCAGGGGTGCATGTGAGTGTGTGAAACCAGGATTTAGCCGTATGATGAGTTCATAAGGATACAACACAAATGACAAAGACGAGCCCTAAACAAATGAGGAGGCTTCCTATTCTAATGATCAAGTTTGGTGTGGTAGGAGTTTTAACTCTACGTTATATAAGGAACTCATCATGAATCATTTATAATTTTCACAAACAAATCTCCGACTTTAGTGGCACTTTAGAACACAATGAACAATGACTCGGACTATTATCATATCATGCCCGTCAACTACCTAGACTTAGTTTAAGCATATGCTCCCACAGATTTCAGGTGTAGAGTAAATCCAGTTGTCAAACAAAGTGTATCCAAATCTTGGGAGAACTCAAATTTAAAGCTAGGTACTTGCAAAGAATTAGAGCAGAGCAACTATTCATCATTTCCGTCATGCAATCCTCAAGTCTACACATTTTTATTTATAGCAAACTGAATTGAAAACAAACTTACACACTCTTTTTATTTGGTTTTCATCTTAATGCAAACTCGAAATGTAAACACACTTAAAACAGCAAGCAAATTTTTATTGGGTTTTTTTAGTTTTTCTGATGATTTTTTTTTTTTTTCAATGCATAAAACAAACCAAAGAAAAAGAAACAAACTGAAAACAAACAAACTGAAACAAAAGGAAAGAAATACTTATCTTGATAATGGGGGTCCTCCCCCAAGCTAGTCTTGCGGCGGTGGTGGTGGATAGTGGATGTGCAACAGGTCCACCAAGCCATGCAACATGGAGGCAGCTTCCTCCTGGCTCTCTTGAATGGTGCCCAGTGTCTGGGTGGTGTTCTGGTTCCACTGGAACTGGTCATTCCACCTCTGATCATGACGATTCAGAGTGGCAGTGGTGTTGTGCTGAAAGGCTACTTGTTCATCATAGTGCTGCTGGGTGAAAATGAAACTGGTGGCATCGGAGTGGCGACGTGACTCAAAGTCATGGTGGGGTTCTTCTTCTTCTTCATCGGTGGTACCAAAGGGGTCATAAGAGTATCTTGGCGGCTGTGAGGGTCCTGGCTCGGATGGTCCTCGGCTCAAGGGGTAGTAACCATAGAATGGTTGATGTGGTTGGCTTTGTGGTGGGTACACCCATGAGTTTAGTGAGTGGTGCTTTGAGGTACATTCCACTCATTGAAACCGGCATGCGCTGGTTCTTCTCGGGCGGTTTCGGCACCACGCCAAACCGGTTCACGATTTCTGTCACCCTCTCCGAGCGAACTCTTCGAGGTGCTCTCTCATTCACCGGTTCCGCAACAACTCAATATGATAGTTTTGCACACGATACAAAGCCGCCTCCGGGTTAGGTAACCGGATCGCATCACCATATTTTGCATAATAAACATCATTCACTTTCTTCAAGTAAGTGACCTTGGCCAAAAGTATAGAGGTCATAAAATTCTCTATGATGTTCAATGTACTCAAAAGTAGCTCCCTCTAATAATTTCAAGCTTGTGGCAATGCGAGTGATAAGCGAGCAAATGGCCACACTTCCTACTTTGTAACCAGGGGACACTCATCCAATGGTTCACTAGGAGATGGACAGGAGACACTTTCTGCTTCTTGACAGCCGCGTATAGCAACCGCAAGTCGGCTACTCGATCTTGCTTTCATCAAATCGTGGGAAAAGGTGGCTCCTATCCAACGGTGCAAAAATCTAAGCGTAGGATGCTCTATGGCTGCTTGTGCGTTGCGCTAAGTGGTACGGTACTCTAGAAATGCTGCTCCAAAACCTATGTGCATCAAAATCACCTAGTGCTGCATTTAAATCTATGAGAGTATCTTGAGGGAAACCTAGGAGGTCACTAAGGTTTCTCCAAGAAACAGAATATTCCAAAGCAAACATTCTAAAATAAACTCCATTGTCCGTGTATCGAAGGGTGCTAAGGAATTCTATGGTCAAAAGCCTAATCCCCTTCTCAGTGAGGTTTGCAAAGGAAGTCCAACCAACTAGTGGAAAAATTGTGTCGAATTCTTGAGCCATACCTGTCGCTAGCAGAAGCGTCGGATCGATGACTGGCGTGTGGATGAAACGCTTGTTCTTGAGCTTCTTGTATACATCCTTCTCCTGAGTAGTTCTCGGGGCAAGATCGATGTTCTCATGAGAACTCTCCGAGATGCCGGTGGTGGTGCGGGTGCCGCTGTGTGTACTTCGGTGCTTCGGTGGTGGGTCGACACTCATGTCGGAACCAGCCACCGAGCTCTGGCGAGAGGCACTTCTTGTCCTGATGTTCCGGATGGTCCCCGAGATCCCCTTGAAGACGCTCTTCATCCTGCAAGTTGCTTCAAAAGAAACAAAAACAAACACTAGTGGAGAGAAGGATTAGCACAAGGTTAGTAGTTAGCCGTCCAGAGTCAGCGGTCCAGAGGTTAGTCGTTCTTCATGACAAAAAGCTCTAAACTTCAGGTCTTGATTTTGACAGAACCTCCCCTAGATTTTAGATTTTCTTTATCCTATTTGGACAGCATCTCCACTAATTTTTGTGATGATCTACTCTGCACTACTTGCTACAAACTCTTGCTCACTCTTCTCACTTCTTCTCTCTTCCTACTCTTCTCCTCTTCTCTCTAACTCTCTCCAGGAAACTCGAAGTCGAGAGCAGGTGGTTTGGCTAAAATTCTGGAGTGTGGGTGGTGCATGGAAGCCATGGGAGGAGGCCTATTTATAGAGGAGGAGGGGGAGAGTCGGCCGACTCAATGGTGGGGTCGGCCGACCCACCATATTGGCCAATATGGCTGCCACTTCACATGCTATTGCGTGATCTTCCCTTCATCCGAAATTTTGGTCGGTTGAGTGGATTTGGCGGTGGAAAAGAGAGGATAGTGGAGGTGAGTGGAAGTGGATGAAATTATGTGATTCGATGTATGTGAGGTGTAGTCTATGACATGTGGGACCCATGGTGAGGGACCCACCAAGCACTAAATGCCATGATAAAAATTATAAACAATGCAGAAATTTAAATGAAGGTAAACTAATTTAAATGCATGAAATGATAGATTTTTGTGCTACCACGATAAAATATTTTGACGGGTTGTTACACACCGTAAAATTATTTATATGGGGCGTAGAATTTTATAATGCAATGCTGGAAATAAATATGCCTAAGAAAATTATAAGGGATGCATTTTAAAAATGTGGATAAATACCGAGTTACCTTCCGAGGAGTCGGATTTTTAAAGTCCTCCGAATTGGACCTTCCAAAATAGTTATTCCGCTCGATGATCCCGAGAGATGCATCCTCTCGTCTCTCGGTGGTTGTACTTCTCGATCTTCTTCTACCATCTTCGCGGATTTGTTGAGCTCTTGTTTCGACTTGAATGCGAATTGCTCTTCTTGCCCATTTATAGTGAACTTGATTTCTCCCTTCCCGACATCAATGTGTGCATTGGCGGTGCTCAAGAAGGGTCTTCCAAGTATAAGTGACACCTTTGAGTCTCGGATGCATATCCAAGTACTACAAAGTCTACCGGCACGAAGAACTCTCTTATCTTGACCGGGATGTTTTCAGCAATGCCCAACGGATAACGAACCGATTGGTCGGCTAGTTGTAGACACATTGATGTTGGCTCAAGTGCGGTGTGGTTGAGCTTATAGTAGACTGCTGCGGGCATCACACCGACACTTGCTCCAAGATCACGAGTGCATTATTGAAATGTTGATCTCCAATTGTGCGATCGATAGTGGGACATCCCGGATCTTTTTTCTTTTCTCGTAGTTGGTTGAGGATGGCCGCACTACATTCTTCGGTTAGCTTGATCACTTCATTGGATGGCAGTGGTCTCTTCTTGTTAAGAATATCTCGTATGTACTTGGCATAAGTGGGGACTGTATGGCATCCAGCAGAGGTATATTGACATATAACTTTTGAATTACCTCCACGAACTTACCAAACCGCTCATCTCGTCTTGTGGTCCTCTCTTCCTCCTAGGGAATGGTAGGTAGTTTGTATCTCGAAATTGTTGTCTTGCTTCCCGATCTTGTACGGGCTTCGTGATTCTTGTGGTAATACTTCTAGCTCAAAGTTGGAAGTCTTCTTCTTCGCCACCGGTGGTAGCACGGTTGGCCTTTTTGCTCCTTTTGGGTAGGAGGATCTCTCGGTGGAACTCCCTCTTCTTGTAGTAATAGATCTCACCTGCTCAGGGTTAGTGGCAACAGGCAATGCAACGGCCAACTTGGCTAACCTTTCTTCTATCTTTTTATTGAACTCTAGTTGATCATTAATGGCGAGGAGAAACTATCCATTTTAATACTTAAGTTTTCCAAGATTTTGTTATTAGCAAGAAACCTATCCTCCATAGATGAGTTGATCTTGGACTGTTGTAGAACCAACTCTCTTAAAGTGGGTTGCTTTGCATAATTACCTGACTGATTACCTTGATTAATGGATGGTTGCACCCAATGTGGAACCTTTCTCATGATGGGACTTGAATTCTGCTTATATGTTGCTTCAATTGCTCTTTGATCTTCTTTGTACTTGGCCCTCTCGGTCAAGCCAATGGAGTAAGGTATCCATCTTGGTTGATAATGCATTCACTTCTTCAATTGCTTCTTCACTCGGTGACAATCTTGAATGTTGTCTTGGGGCCGCTTTGATTATCTCGCTATCTTCTCCATAAGTCTTTTAGCTCTCCCAAGAGTGAGTGATAAAAATGATCCTTCAGCAGTTGCATCTAGGTGCTCACGCGTCTTCGGAGTTAATTCGTGATAAAAACCTTGCATGAGTAACCATTCCTCCATTCCATGATGGGGACAATCTTGGATATATCCTTGCAAACGCTCCCATGCTTCTGACATGGTCTCCGTCTTCTGCTGTTGGAAATTGGTAATCTTTCCTCTTAAGGCATTGGTTTTGCCTATTGGAAAGAATTTTGCTAGAAAGGCCTTGGAACACTTCGCCCATGTATTGATATCTTCTTTATTTGTATAGAACCACTGCTTCGCTCTTCCCACTAGTGAGAATGGAAAGAGGCGAAGAAGTATGAGGTCTTCTTTAACTCCATCTATGGCGATGGTGTTTCCAATCTCCATGAAGTCCTGTAGATGTGTACTTGCATCTTCATGTACCTTTCCACTGAATTGGATAGCTTGCACCATGTTGATGAGACTTGGCTTGATCTCAAACTCCATATTATTTTGTATTGCTGGACCAGTGCGGATGTTCTCTATTGTTGGAGCAGAGAACTCCAGTAAGGTCTTCTCAGCCATCTTGATTGGTGACGAGCTTCCTTCTTGATTGAACCGACTCTGATGATCGAGAGTTTTGAATGAATCAGATTCAATCCTGCTAATACCCTGTATAAAATATAGACAAAGAAAAACAACAGGGGTGAACCTGCCAAAGTAGAGGTGACTAGTGACAATCACTCATTTTCTAAGTATCTGCTTAAGCAATTTTTCTCTAAAAGTTTATTCCGTTCCCCGAAGAACGGCGCCAAAATGCTTGTTGACACTTCTAACACCACTCACGCTAAGTTGTCATCCCTAGCATGGCGCCAGAAGTGTTGGTATAGAAACCGCTCCTCTAATCAAGAAAATATGGGATCCGCAAGCGAACGATAATACACCATTGTAGCATTTTACCAGGAAGTATTCCGTATCGTTATTTATATTTAGCTCAAAGGAAAGAACTACGGACTTAAACAATGAGATGAACTTGCTAAACACGACTACTCATGAGTGATTGATTACACAATCACATACTTTGGCGAGAGGGGTAAACCATGATAAATAAGGGAATATAAAGTAATAAGCTCGGGGTATAATCACACGAGATTAGATATAGACTACTCACAAAGGTAGGTTGACATCTCGATTAGTGCAAGAAATATAAATCCTATGTAGGTTCTAATCTACTAAGTCATTCATCTACTCCAACTCTACACTATCATATACAAGACAAAAGACTTTTCATCTATGTATAAGGATCATTGCTATAACAAGCCAAGACATAGCAGACTTACTACGCAACTTTGGTTCTCGCTAGACCTACCAACGGGGATGGAATACAGAGGACTCAACGGAACTGTCACTTCCGCGATCTACCACACGACCCGGCCAATAGGGTGCATTTGCAGGTAAACGGCATCTAAGCACCATGCTTACATGAAATCTACCACCTAACCCCCCCGGGAAGAGAGCTAAGCACTTTGCAAACATATACATAAACTTATTACCAATCATAACCATATCAAATGTAGAACTAGAATAGACTAGGAACATAATAAATAGAAGCATAATGATATTTAGAATAAAGTCACAAGAATAGATACAAGATAATACCAATTTCGGTGATGAAGATCCGGAATTCCGAGCACAGCGCCCCGATTCTTCCTCTATCTAGTCTAAACCTATGTAGAACTTGAAGATCTAGAGTATCTATTCTAATTCTCTCGGTGGAGATCTCTCTCTAAACCCTAGCTTTACCGATGGCTACCTCGAATAATGGATTCTTCAATGAATTCTCCTTCGGCCCGGGGGCCGGGGCTCAATATATAGTCCCCTAGGATGCACCACAGCCCATCGGATCAAACCGACCTAAACGGACGATAATTATTCATCCTCAAAGGCGGTGGAGGCGGATCCGCGAGCCTCCACCCGATTGGTGGAGGTGGCCGGCCGACCCATAGAGGGAGCGGCCGACCCACCACTATGCCGTGGGTCCCCGCTTCTGGGTTTGCCTTCTCGGAGTCTTCTAGAGTATACAATTTTACCCGTTCGGTCTTTCTCTCTATGTAATCATGACATGTGGGCCTCCTTGGATGTTTTCCTGATAATCCCCTGCGAAAACACATATTCACCAAAACTTGTGGAATCTGTCAGTTTAAACCCTAAGTCTATGGTGGTGAACAGATTATACCCCTCTTTCTCTCTCTGGTTGACATATAAAATTGATCATTAACAACCGTCAACAATAGGCAAGTGGCATGTCTTCTCGTAGACCAGTTGGTATGGTGACATTCCAAGAGGTGTTTTGTAGGCTGTTCGTAAGCCCATAATGCTCCATGAAGCTTGTCCTTCCAGGCTGTCCCCATTTCGTTGATGCTCTTTTGCGTAATATTCTTGATCTGATTGTTTGATGTTTCTGCTTGCCCACTTGTCTGAGGATGGTATGGTGTCGCAACATTGTGACGGACCCATGATTATGTAAGAAGCGTTGAAACTTCCTATCAATGAAGTGGGAACCTCCATCACTAATCACCATGCGTGGAACTCCAAAGCGTCGAAAGATGGTTTCTGCAAACATTCTCTTAGCATGATTGGAATCTGCAGCTCGACATGGTAGAGCTTCAACCCACTTTGAAACATAGTCAACCGCCACTAAGATGTATTCACATTGCTTGGACCTCAAAAATGGTCCCATGTAGTCGATTCCCCAGACGTCAAAGAGTTCTATCTGGAGGTTGTTGGTGAGTGGCATGGCATCTCTTGTATTTATGTTCCCATGCCTCTGACATGCTCCACATCTTTGGATGAAATCTTTTGTGTCTTCATACATGATTGGCCAGAAAAATCCACATTGCCAGATTTTTGCATGAGTGCAGAATGCCCCATAATGTCCTCGATATGGTGATGAATGGCATCTTTCAATGATCTTGATTCCTTCTTCAGTTGGTACACACCTCCTGAGTAGACCATCAGAGTAGACTCGGAAGAGGTACGGTTCATCCCATATGTGTTGACGACTTTCTTGGATGAGCTTGCGTTTATTCTCCCCTGGTGGTACATAATTTGCAACCATAAAATTGACAATATTTGCGTACCAGGGGTCGACGCTTGCGACCTTGTAGAGCATTTCGTCTCGGAGGTAGTCATTGATGGGCAACTCCTGTGGATTTTCAAACTGCATCCTGGACAAGTGATCGGCTACAGAATTTTCTACTCCTTTTCTATCTTTTATTTCTAAGTCAAATTCTTGGAGTAACAAGATCCATCTTATAAGTCATGGTTTAGAATCTTTCTTAGTGAGCAGTTATTTCAAAGCAGCATGATCAGTATGAACAACCACCTTGGCTCCTACTAAGTAAGGTCTAAACTTGTCAACAGCAAAAACAATAGCCAAGAGCTCTTTTTCAGTTGTTGCATAATTAAGTTGAGGTCCTGATAGAGTTTTAATAGCATAAGCAATTGCATGATGCTTTCTATCCTTTGTTTGACCCAAAACTGCTCCTACAGCATAATCACTAGCATCACACATGATTTCAAAAGGTAGAGACCAATCAGGGGGTTGAATGATTGGTGTAGAGATGAGCGCTTCCTTAAGGATATGAAAAGCATCTAAACACTCATTATCAAACTCAAAGGGAGCATCCTTGGCTAGCAAGCTTGTGAGGGGTCTAGCAATGTGCGAAAAGTCTTTTATAAAATGTCTATAGAACCCCGCATGGCCAAGAAAACTTCGTACCCCTTTGACATTTGTGGGAGAAGGCAACTTCTCTGTTACTTCTATCTTTGCGCGATCTCCCTCGATCCCACGTTCAGACACTAAGTGTCCAAGCACTATGCCTTCTCTAACCATGAAATGGTATTTTCCCAATTAAGGACTAAGTGCTTTTCCACACATCTTTGCAAGACCTTGTCTAAGTTTTCTAAGCAATCATCAAAAGTTTATCCATAAATAGAAAAGTCGTCCATAAAAACATCCATGATCTTTTCTATCATATCTGAAAATATAGATATTATGCACCTTTGGAATGAAGCCGGCGCATTGCACCGACCGAAAGACATCCTACGATAGGCAAAAGTTCCATAGGGACAAGTAAAATTGGTTTTGCTTTGGTCATCAGGATGGATTAGAATTTGATGGTAGCCAGAATACCCATCGAGGAAATAAAAGAAAGAGTGCTTTGCAAGCTATTGCAAGATCTCATCGATGAAGGGTAACGGAAGTGATCTTTCTTTGTTGCCTTGTTAAGTTTTCGATAATCAATGCACATTCGCCATCTAGTGATGGTTCGTTGTGGAATCAATTCATTTCTCTCATTTCTTATACCACAGTCATACCCCCTTTCTTGGGTACAACTTGCACTGGGCTCACCCACTCACTATGTGGTACAGGATAGATTATCCCAGCATGCAAGAGTTTCAAAACCTCTTTCTTAACAACATCCCTCATCGCATTGTTGAGCCTTCGTTGGGGCTCCCTAGAAGGTGTATAAGCTGGGTCTATAGGAATGCGATGAGTGCAAAGGGCAGGACTAACTCCCTTGAGGTC
The DNA here is from genome assembly GCA_018135685.1 of Themeda triandra. NCBI lineage: Eukaryota > Viridiplantae > Streptophyta > Magnoliopsida > Poales > Poaceae > Themeda > Themeda triandra. The sequence goes on along the minus strand of JAENPR010002149.1, from coordinate 51,457 downwards.
TTTGAGTGAGTAGCCAAAAGTAGAACGATGTTTTTCTAAAACAATAAGGAGTCGAAAGGTCTCATATTTAGAAAGTTTATCACTAATTATAACAGGAGACTCCTTGTCATCATTTAGGAAAGCGTATTTCAATCCTTAAGGAAGGTGTTTTAGCTCAATGGGGGTCTTTGGAGGTTCCTGAGTTTCATCCAAAGGTAAAGGATCTCGTGGTTGTTCTACTTCTTCAATGAAATCTTTGGCGACTTCTTCGAGATCTTTGTCAAATGATTCTAGGAGAGACATCGCCATTATCTCTTCCATTGGTTCTTGCTCGGGACTTAACTCTATCTTGGCATGGAGTGAATGGGTGATGGGAATGGAAAGGTTTAGGTTTTTCCCAGGATGTACATTTATACTCCCCTTTCTTCCTTCATGGATAAGTCTCTCTATTGGATGCCCAATCAAAAGGTTGAATTCCCAAGTATTAAAAATACAGAAACTAAGGTACACCTTGGTTTCGTCTACTTTGATTGGGATAAGGTGGAAGATTCCTTCACTAGGAAGAGTTTGGTCTAAGAGACTTTTCAGAAGCCTAGTCGTTGGAGTTAATTTCATGTCTTGAAAAAGTGTCTGTGCAAGAGACTTAGACATGATATTTACTCCTACAACTGGATTATAAAGAGCATCGAAGGAGGTTTGATGAATCTGACAACTAACAGAGGTAGAAGGAGAATCTAGATGAATGACTTCATGAGAAAGCTCGGATTCTCTCAACCATTCATTGCTTATGATTGTTGTCAACTCCTTCACGGTATCTTTAAGGAACTTATCTTCGGTTGGATCAGAAAGGTGCCGAAGACTTCCTAATTGCAGAATAATTCAAGGTGTTTCCAAAATTCGAGAAAATATCCTCCTCAAAATTAAACATGTCCTCCGAAAGTGGAATTTCCTCCTCCTTCGACGGTTCGAAACTTGGAGGATAGTTGAGGCTTCAAGTGGAGTAGTTAAAGGTTTAGACTCAACTATCATAGGTTCTTCAGGAGATATCTCAACTACGTCTTCTGGGGTTCATCAGGAATGCTAGTGTACGGAGTGTTTTCAAGGATTTTTGTAAGGATTTCTCTCCCTTCACTAGCAGAGAGATGCAAGAAAGAACCTCCGGAGGATGTGTCAAGAATTCTATTGGTTTCTCCACTAAGACCCACATAAAAGTGTTGTAGGAGCATTTGCTCTTGAATGGAAAGGTTAGGGCCACAGTTGACAAGGTCATTAAAATGTGCCCAAGCCACACCAAGAGATTCTTTTTCTTTTTGTTTAAAAGTCGAACCTCTGTCGAAGTTTAACCACGAGAACGGGAAAGAAATGCAAGAAAAATCTGGAGCATAAAGTTCCCTTAGTCTCCCCGCACACTCCCACGGTTCGGGAATACCAATGTCTAGCTTTTCTCGTTAAAGAGAACGGAAATAGCTTCCACCTTAAGGTTTCATGTGACATGCCTTCAATTTGCAAGCATGCACAAATTAGCTCAAATTCCCGTAGGTGCGTGTATGGGTTTTCATCGTCTTCTCCTGAGAATGAATGGTCCTTGACCATATTTATCAAAGATGGACGCAAGTCATAGCCAGGTATGTGGATAGGTTTGGAAGATTCCAGTGGCTCTAGTTGTGCGCCCGTGGGAGCAGCATATTGATTGATAGGAGTGATATTATCCATGCTTGAAAAGGTAAGATATAAGGGCAAAAATGATTTGATGAATCACAGCAACAGTTTCCCCAGCAACGGCGCCAGAAAGCTTGTTGGTATTTTTAACACACATAGATAAATCCGCAAGCGCATGGATACCGTTGTAGCTTTCACCCAGAGGGTTTTAAATATCGTATCCACAGGGAAATGTGTGTGGGTCGCCAAACAACTAGTTTATCTAAGGGTAGCAATCAAGGTTTAAGATATGATGGGTAGAGAGGATTCATGTGGTAATGATCCTATGCAAGGCAAGGTTATGAAGTAAATGTCCTTCTAATGTTCACTTTGGGACGCCGCTAGACGGGAGAGCACCACAAACGATAACTCTACCGACGCGACTACGGTCCTACTAATTTAAGAACCTACTCAATTTGATGTGGATGAGGCTGTCACCTCCCGTAACTACCACGCAACCAGAGAATAGGGCGCAAACACAGGTAACCGACAGCCTAAGCACCACGCTTATGCTAGCAATTACTACTCTAATTCAGAGCGCTAACAAGAACTAGAGCAATCATAAGAACTGTGAACCAATGAATAAAAGAATAAGATGAATACTTGAATAAAGATCAATTACTGAAGTATCCTGCATGCAGGCTTGGAGAAGCCCGACCCGCCAAGTACAAGCTCGAGGGGGAGCACCGACATGCCGACACCACCTCCAACTCTTCCCTCGCTCTCTATCTCTCTATTATGCTAAGACTAGATCCTAATGAGGACTAATCTTCTCTTGATGGCTAGGTTTAGAGAGGAGATCCATTCAAGGGACCCCTCTCAGCTGATCCTGGCTGGAGCAAATGAAATTAGGGTTTAAGGGATGCCTCCTCCAGGGGCCAGGTCCCTGTTTATATAGGCCCCTAGGATGCACCACCAGCCGTCGGATCAAACTGACCTTGAATGGGTGGTTTTTATTAATCCTCAAAGGCGGTGGAGCAGGGTCCGTGAGCCTGGACCTGATTGGTCCAGGTCAGGAGGCGGCCGCCCCTAGGGTGGAGGCGGCCGCCCCTCCACCGAGGTGGTTCGGGCTCAACTTCGGTCCAGTGCCTTCTCGAAACTCCCAGATTACAGAAAATTGATCGGATCCTGATTATCTCTATGTAAACCTGATATGTGGGCCTTCCTTGGTTATTTTCAGCTGACACCCTGCAGAAACAGACATTCACCAAAACTCATGGAATTCCGTTAGTATAACCCCTATATCTAGTTGGTGAACATATTTTAGCCCTTTCTCTTGTCTAGTTGACAGTTAAAAATAGGAGTTATCTACCGTCAACAGAAGTGCATTGCATGTAGGGCCTAGTGAGCTAATCTATCCTTTGGGAAAAGATTGTGAAAAGCTAACACACAAGCACATGATGTTGTACACTTGGTGGTGTTTGTTGGCATTTCTTAGCGCAATCACTAAAGATAGACGGGTAGTCTACCTCTAGCAACTACGCTAGGAAACACCATGATAGATCTTAACCTTTTAGAGATAATATTCGCAAACGCACGGATCTATCGATGTAGCATTTCACCCGGAAGTATTATCTGGGTATCATATTTATAATTTCCCAAAGGATGGCATGGAATGATTGGAGTGCTCTAGCATGGATATATGTATTTATAACTTCATTCATAGAAATAAACCAACTTGCCATACAGGGGTAAAACAATATTGGATTTGAGATAGCGGACACACACATAGAACAACCTCAAGGATAAAGGAAAATAATGAATAATGGAAATAACGAATAAAAGAATAACCTAAGTGGAGCAGGATCATCCTATAGATGTGCATAGAGTAGCTAAAGTCACATGTTGTGCAAGTCAGAAATAAGTCTAGGTCTGGAGTAAAAGGGAGACCCCAGCAGCTGGTCTGCCAGCCGAGTGAGACATTTACGAACTCCTACACAACATACGAACGTGGGGGATACGAGGGACGGACAGGGCTGTCACCACCTGCCGCCTACCCCTCAACCGTGGCATGCCGTCATATCTGTAGGTTCCCTAGTATCCGGACACCACGCCCGCATACTAAGGAACTACTCAAGTCCCCCGCGGACTCCCACCCTACGGATGGCCAAGCTAGGACAAGAGCAAACCCGAAAGTACTACAAACCTCTACTCCATTCCTATCATCATCTCTACTCTTGCAAAGCATATGAACGATGAAGAACGAAGATGAACATGATGAACTATTCTCATAAGAACTATAGTCTAGTTCATACTCATCGAATATATCATGAACAAAACTATACTCTAGCTCTAGCACAATACTATAGAAATGAAAGAGGAACTTGCACAAGGAAGAACTCATAGTCGAGATATATTACCAAAGAAGCTCTTCTTCCTATGAGACAAGCCCTCCTAAGTAGCTTGCACTTTCTTGCTCCAAGATGACTAAAGAGACTAAGTGGCTAAAGCAATATGAGAGGGAGAGTGAGGAAGCTCCAAATGAGTGTGTGTGAGTGTGAGCTCTCCCCCTCCTTTTATAGCTTGGCATAGGCGGTTCCAGGAGGAATATTCCGAAATCTAGCGCCGCACCGTCCTCCTGGGCATTGAATGTACCGACACGAGTCGGCGCACCACAGGACGCCACATGGGAGGGCCGATCGCCCCCTGGGGCCGATCACCCTCGGGTGGCACCATTCCCCGACCGACTTCGGTTGATCGGTTGCTAGATGGGCCTGGGCTGCTGTGCTATTGTGTATTTGGCCCAGTTCCACTCCGAGGTGGCATCTTCCTCTATTTGGTGACTTTACGCTTCTTTGGAAAGCGCCTTTTTGCTGTGTTTATTTCCTGTACTCGATGTATAATCTGCAGAGTGTAGAATCTTTCGGTACAAGTGGAACTAGGTTAATAGCATAAGTTTGTGAGTATAAAAATACATAATCCTCCCTCTTGGACTTGTAGTTGGCGGTGTAAAATTTGCAACAAGAACCGCCAACAGTGTTGGCACATTTACAAAGGTGGCGATGGTCGCGCTGTGGTTTGTAGGGTAGAGATAGGTTTGGGTCCCTCTCTCGACGGGATTCGGCGCTTTCAGGAAAAATGGATGCAAAATTTGGTTGAAAACATGCTATCTCTGGAGTTCAAGTTCATATACTTGTTGGCTAGCATGTTGGAGAAGTTGGCGTTCGCGACGGGCTGAAAATGAGGTTTTCTTAAGGCGCCGGACGCGGCCGAGGACAGGCGTCGGATGCTCAGTCGAGTGTCGGACGCGGTCCAGCAGGGCCTGGAGCGAGCTGGACCGTCGTATGCGTCTGACGATCGGCGTCGGACGCTGGTTCGGGCGTCCGAAGGGTTCGAACATGTGTCCAACTCGCTCAGATGTACTGCGTCGGACGCGGCCGGACAAAGGTGCGGCGCTGAGGTGCCTCCGAACGCGCGCGTCGGACGCTGGCTTGCGGGCGGCGGACGCGGCGTCGGACGCCAGCTGGTTTGAATGAGCCGTAACAGCTAGTGCGCAATGAACTACGTCGGACGCGGGTCGGACACGTCCGACGCCCCCGATTCAGCTGAGTTTGGCTCAAACGGCTAGTTTCGATGGATGGGCTTATAAATAGTGGGTGGCCGGGGCTTGGCTCCCTCTCTTGACTCTCTAACTCATTCATCATCCTATTGAGCTATGAAAAACTCCTCCCACTCATCTCCCTTGTTTGGTTGTTCATCCAAAGTGAGACTGAGTGTTCCCAAAGTGCATTTGCATTGCTTGAGGGCATCTAGTGGCACTTGTGGGTGGTTCCGCCTGTGGATTTCTTGTTACTCTTGGAGAGTACCGCTTCTAGCCGGCTTGGAGGTTGTTGGAGGCGTTGGCAAGAGAAGGTGATTGTTCTTGGCCACCTCCGGTTGTTTTGTGAGAGGTTCTTGTGCTTTCCTCGGCGGAGCGCCAAAAGCAACTCTAGTGGATTGCGCGTGTCGTTGAGTACCTCACTTGAGAGTGGTGTCTTGCGGTACCTTGCGGGGTGAGCCTTGAGGGGCTAGTGACTTGAGGGTCACACCGAGGAACCATCTAAGTGTTGGTCGACACAACCGGTGACTAGCTTGTCGGTGCACAAGTGAACACCGGGTGAACAAAAACAATTGCGCCTTCTTTTTGTTCCCGGTGATTGGTCTTCATCTTGTGTTGTTGCCGATTGAGTTGATTCATTCTACATCATCTTGGTGATTGGCAATCTCTTCACTTCACCGGCGGTATAATCATTCAATCCCCTCTCGTGTATTTACTTTACTAGAATTGCTTGTGGTTCACCGAGAGCCTTAATTGTGTAGCGCTATCTAGGTTGGTAAAGTAGAATTACTAGAATTGTGTAGTACTAGTTATTCTTGCTAGAATTGTGGTTCGCCGAGAGCCTTACTTGTGTAGTGCTATCTCGGCTTGTTGATTGATTGTGTGATAAGTGATCAAATACTAGAATTGTTGGATAGGAGGCTTGCAACACCTTGTAGGCTAAGCAACTTGCTTTTCGCCGTTTGTCTTACTAACGAAATTTGCTTAGTGAGTTTGTAGAAATTTTTATAGGCTATTCACCCCCCTCAAGCCATCTAGAACCTTACAACTGCCTCTCGTGGTCATGGTCGTTGCCGTGGCTGTGGCTGTTGCCCTTGTCGACAGCCGCAGCATAGGTGCCCACGGTCTGTTCAGTTCACCAATCCATGTTGGTCCTTGCAGAGAGAACAAAGATTAAAATGAAAAATCCATGAGAAACCTCAACCAATGCTTAGTTTTAAAATTTAGTTTTTTTCAAGCATAGGCCCTTGATGCACAATACCACGCTTCAGTGCTTGATAAGGATGCTGCAGGAACAGAAACCAAGCAGAGACATGTTTGCTAAAATTCAGGATCGCTACATGAACGGAAATTCTAGCTAAGCAAGGATGGTGACATACAGTCGCCACGCTACCTCAAGAAGACTGCTGCCGCCGCGTGGGCCTGGGGCCAAATGGAGAGTTGAATTCTCCTTGATCTTGTAGTGGGCCAGAGTTTCATCATCGTCCAGTGGCTGCCCGCAGAAGAAGAGGTGCTGTTCCGTCTGCCAAATGCCCATGAATGGATCGTCCTCCTGACTTCACAGATTTGACTCATGAGGCTTTTCACTCCGACCGTGAAAATCTCACCGTCGAGCTTCCTAACAAATATATTAATCATCTCAGGGCCACTGCTACAGCCACCGCCACGGAGACCAAGGCTCACATAGATTACTGTTCCATACTGGAAGCCGTATTCCTCCAAGGTACAGTAATCCTTGTCAGCATGCAGTCCATTGATTATAATTTTCTTACATTGAAAGCCTGTCTTCTCACGAATCATAGCCTTGACACCAGCGATGGTTTCTCAGAGGTCAAGTTCTAGATTGGTAATCTCACGCACTGCATCTTTGAAAACGATCGTCTTCGCTCCTTGGCTGGGGCGCCGAAGCCCTTCTGAGGCCATAGCCTCCATGCGATGTGACTCGGTGCCCTCTTTCTGATGAAGAGTGAACAATAGATGTTTATGGATCAGTACTGAGCGAATCCATTCCATATGAATAGAAGGATTAGAGACATACAGTGCTCAGTTCTAGTTATAATAATTAGTCTAATAAATTTTAGAAGTTTGTAAACAAATTTAGGACATGTAACAAGTAATAAACTTAATTTTCATTGATATCTTTTTCTTTATTTTCTAATGCAATATCTGATCCTATGCCATTGGTATGATGGGTAATTTAAATACAATTTTAAGGGCTAGTTTATGTTACTTTTCATAATGGAGATTGGAGAATGTAGGTTACCTTTCAAAAAAACAATAGCACCAATGGTTGTTACTATCATTAAGGTTTCAAGTATATCAAATCGATGGCTTGACTGTTTTACAGAATTTTTAAGATTTTTTCCTAGCATATCTTGTGAGAATTATTAATCTGAAGAGTTAGTTGGAGGTCTCCAATTAGCAATAATAAATATGCTTTTAGGAGGAATGTGGCCAATTAGCAATAATAAAATGGGCAGACACAATTGCAGGCATGTGCACACCGTCATACTGGACAGGCAGCCACCACGCAGGACCAGCAACCACGTATGATGACGAGCTTCTGGTGCACTTTTATGAATCTCCATCTCAACAAAAAAATATCAATCTCTTATACTATATTTTAAAGAAAAGGAGATGTAGTAGATGCTCTAAGCACCCAGCGATACCGGTGTTCCTTATGGACACACCAACGGGGATGATGCTGGAATAAAGAAAAGGAGATGTAGTAGATGCTCTAAGCACCCAGCGATACCGGTGTTCCTTATGGACACACCAACGGGGATGATGCTGGAATCTGCATCACCACCATCAGCTCGGACACTAATGGGGTTTTTTTCGGCCTAGAAGATCTGGACTATTGTGTAATGCCCAGTGAAAAAAAAAAATAAAAAAGAAATAAAGAAAAAAAAACGGAGGTACTGTACCGTGAGGCCCTCCTCTTTTTTCTCCGTGATGTGGTGAATAGGTTTCCAGCTCCCGTGAATTTCTTTTCTCCAAACCCTACGGCCTTTCTCCTCCACTAGCCGCCGCCCTCTAGTTGGTAACGAAGGAAGAAAAGAAGAGAAGGGGAGAGCCTAGGGTTTTGCCGTCGTTGTCGGTGTCGTCCGTGCTGACCGTTTGTCTCCCGCAAGAATTGGTTTGCTTCCATCTCATAGCCCTGGTTTCCCATCAATACTTGCTTCTCTTTCTATTCATGAGAGGTTCTCCATGTCTGGTGTAGATCGGAACAGCAAGACCTTCGCAATGGCGAGGATCGTTGCGATCTTGTGATGACGGGAAGGTGAAGAGAAGGGGAACGATGGAGTTGTCGCTGGGGTTTCCGGCATCATACTTGCTGTGGGTTCCCTAGGTGAGAATCCCAATGTTGATTGCCTTGATTTGATCAAGTTTCGTGGATCAAAATGCTTCCTTGGATGGGGTTTAATGGATTAATCCTCCAAATCAGTTTCATCTATGTTCTGAGATTTTCGTCAGACTGAGTAGTTTCTGTTCCTCGCTATTTTAGGGTATCTTAGAGGCCTCAATAAATTTTGCGCCTGTAGACAAAGTTGTAGATAACTTCAATATCTTTCACTGGATGCCAATATCACCCCCATAGCCTTTGTAGTTTGAGACATATAACCTGTTGAATCAGTCTATTGTTCAAAGTGACGAGAATCTGGACAGTTTTAGATCTATGCCGTTTTAGACTATTTAGAGTAATTTTTTTGATTTTGTGATCTAAATGAGCGTTGTAGGGTTTTCTGTATCTTTCCAGATTGATAAATTTCATATTCATTGAATTAGTATATCTTCAGTTATGAATTTTTGAGTATTGATGTTCAGTTTTGGACGTCAGAAAGATTCAGTTATGTTGCACGGTTAATTAGACCATCTTGGAGACCTTTGATGGAAAACTTTATCATACATGAATTGTATAAAATGGAGTTTTAAATAATCTGGTAAATTGTGAGAATTTTTGGAATTGTAGTCTGAACTCTACAGAAAAGAGAAGAGTCGGTGCTACTATCCTGATCGGTAGCGCAAACGGTAGAGGCTTGAATGTCGGGTTTAGGGCGCTCTAGTGTGTTTTTGTTGTAATACTTGCTTGTATGTTGGTGCATATTCTGAATATTGCTTGTGATCAGGTGGTAGCACTTCGGAACGTCGCTAGTGCTTTTGATCTTCGGTAAAGAGGCAAGTGAATGTAGCGGTGGTTTGCTACCGTTTTGGCTTGTTATTTTTATCACCTACATCTTATTATTTATAAGAATGTCTTATCACTAATATACAAAGTATGAACTTGATTTATTCAGTCTTTATCAACTGTGGTCTTATTTAAGTATTCATGGTGATGTTATTATCCCATATTGGTATTTGTGGCTAGTTCACAACTCTGAAGTTGAAGTTGAAGTATCATGGTGGTGTATGTTAATTTTATTGAAGCATGCTAAGTGCATTGCATCATTCATTGGCATCGGAAGTAATGTCTTGATCTATGGTCATGATTGTACCGGTACGCATCATGGGATGCAGCTCCACACCTTGTCGGGTGTGCAGGCAAGAGACATTTGCATTGCATTCATATGCATTAACAAGAAGTATGTTATTGAAGGGATTTTGGAAGTATTTATTGAAGGTCTTATCTATGTTATTATGAAGTATCTATATTAATGGAGTTATGTCTATGTTTTATGAAGTATATTGAAGGTATTATGTCTATGTTATTGAAAACTATATTGAAGGTGTTATGCCTTTGTTATTACGAAGCTCTAGAATCTGGCTATGTTCAAAATTGGAAGTCACTCATTGATATTGATATTATATCCTCATGTTAAACTGATGTTTAATTCAACTTGTGGTTTAAATATCTTGTCAAAACAAGTTCGCTTGCTGAGATATTTCATCTCACCCTTGCTTTACTCAATCCAGGTGTTTGATGCTTGCTTGGAAGGGGAGGGGATTAGCTGCACGTCACACACCTTTTAGGAGTCTTCATGTTCAATATTTTGGTTATTTTTATAAATGTTAAAGAGTGGTTATTAAACCTTCTCATCGGAGTACCACATATTTGTGTTGGAATATTTTTTATTGACATTTTAGTTACTTTGGTTATATAGATATATATGTTTTGCTTCCGTGTTGTTTTTATACAAAGAAATGCCGCCAAAATCTTTATTGGATATAGGCGGCTGTTATCAGTGTTTTTAGTGGCATCCCGGGGTGTCTGTGAATTCCGGGGTGTTACATTTTGCCTATGGTAGGATCAATGTTTCCTTGATGTGTTTTGACATTTTATAGCAACTTTGAGAAAGCTCATGAGGAAATTATTGGAAGAGTTGGAGATATCGGAGTTAAAACAATAGTCCGCTCTATCGGAAATGTTGATGTGATTATTCTCATGTTTGGTCTAGATCTACCATTTCTAGGTCGGCGCATGTATTAACAAAGTTTTACATGCAGATTTACATGGAAAGGAAGCAAGGATGGTGATATGATTATCCTTACATGTACATTACCTCTGGAGGATGGCTCTGGCGTGTAGCCAGAAGGAGCCCCCATGAAGATGGCGCATGCTGGATGCCATAATCAGCCAAGGTGCGGTGGTCGTCGATGAGCCGCTCTCCTCTGAATTACTGAATATCAGTACCTGTTGCAACGGGTGAGGTCCCCCCCTGCTCAGGAATCATAGCCTTGACCTCGGCGATGGTTGCCAAGAAATCCAGCTCGGGACTGAAAGTTCGACGACCCAAGAGACTTGATAATGATCGTGGTGCGGCTGCGGTGGCGGCAGCGGAGGCCATCTGCTGTGGGCATGGCCTCCGTGCGATATGCTCCGGTGCTCTCCATCTGAAAGGGGGCGCACTGGTTGCATATGCATATGGATCAGTGGCAAAAGCAATATCACCGATGTTAGCTAGCTTCAACACAAGGTCTAGAGACATCACAATGAGAAGAGAGGAGAGGAGAACACATACATTACCGTGATTGCCTTGGGAGTTGCCTGCTGCCGAGGGCCTTGATTTCTGGTTGGGAAGCTGAGGCAACGGTTGTACTGTAACTAGCATCCGCATGCAGGGACTGAAGGCGGCATGACTACCATGGAGTGGTTGGCAGTGTAGTGTAAAGAGATGGTCGTACCCCTGGTCAAGGCCCACGGGTCATTGAGGGCTGCTTGGCCTATTGTAAATTTGCAACGCTGCGGGTATGACCTGTGAATCGTGCTTTTCTTGTGTCCTACGGATAAATTCTCGGTTGTGAACGCCGTAGGGTAAAGTTGAAATGAATGAGTTCTGGCAAACTTTTTCGGGTCTTGATCTGAATTCCCAAACAGACGCTAACCTGGCATCAGTTTTCACTGCTGTAGCCATTGGCCACCACTGCCATTGACTCTACTAACAAGTCACCATACGGCAGCAATGCTGATGCGCCCTAGACACTACCTCTAATCATTTCTTTTTTGCTGACCTGCAATGAACTTATTTAAATTTTTGTTCCTCCCATTCTCTATTTAGTTGGCTTAAATATGCAGAAGCAACATCTTGTAAAAAAAATATAAAAAAAGAGGACATGATTACACAGCTCCCTGTTTCGATCGTACTCCGTAAAATGAATGTAGGGGTCCTAAAAAGTACAAACTCATGAAGAACGGCAGCGGCCAGCTCAGTGCTTTCATTGTCGGTGCCTTAGTGCAGTCATGGGAAGTGTCCGTGGCAGGCCCACTGGTCAGCCAATAATACTTCACACTGCCGATGCCAACATGAAAACGACGACGGCGACGACTTGAAGTCGTCGCGTCCCGTATCCGTATCTATCGTCCTGTCTTGTGAATACAGCACACAGCAGCCCATGTGTGTGATCCGTGATCGTACTGACAGTAGGTCCGGGCGCAATGCAGGCCATTAACACTACGTCAGGCCTTGTTTAGTTCCTAAATTTGGGAGTGACCAAATTTACTGTTGGGCACTGTAATACACTGTAAAGATTTTATTTGTATTTGATAAAAATTGTCTAAATATTGATTAATTAGGCTCAAATGTTCGTCTCGCAAGACAACAAAATCACGCAAATTAGTTTTTGATTTCATCTACATTTAAGATCTTTTCCATGTGCCGGATTTTGATGAGATGTGAATTTTCTTTTTGCATAGTGCCAAATTCTGGATTTTGGAGGAACTAAACAAGGCCTCAGTCGTCGTTTACCCCCTTGTCGTGAGCTGATATACGTTGCGGGGAAGAGAAGGGAGAAATGAGACAATAGAAAATTGAAAATAGAAAATAGAAAAGACGGGGAATCTCACTACCAAAATGGCAAATGTCTCCTATTATTTTTTAGGTAGCAATAAAACACTAGTCATAGCATTATAAAAATCTCACTTCTTTTAGATTGCACTATATGAAAATCTCACCAAGAGACATTTAGTAAGACTGCCTCCAACAAAATACCCAAATAGAAGTCTCGTTCCCAAGTTTAGGTCACCAACCGTAAAAAGGTGCTTGGCTTTATAAAAGCAAGGTTTTATTCCTAAAAAAAAGTAAAAGGGTACCACACCAAATATTGGCGTTCTCCAACAGAGACCCCGAGCACCCAAATCCTGAAACCCCGTCGAGCATCTTGCCTGGCCTCGCCGTCCTCACTAGCCTCCCACGTACCGGCGTCCGCCATCGCGCTGCCCTCACCCTGTCCGCATCGTGACGCTCGCCGGCACCACCCCAGCATTAAATCTGTGGGCGCAGCCTTCTTCGTCAACTCCAACCCAGCCACCGGTGCTGCCCACGCCCTCGCGGCGTAGAAGTTGAAGGTAGAGCTCCGTCCATGGGACACCGAAGCCGAAGAGCTCCGTGCCACACGGGCCTAGAGGAGGTGCTCGCCGTAGTGGCACTTGATGGCGTGCTGAGGATGGGGAGGAATGTGTCGCCATGGGCCTCGACAGAGAGCGTGAGGCAGCAGATGAGGTAGAGGAGGCGAAGCTCGTCCCCTCCGCAGTCGAGGATTTGCCGAGCTACACGACAAGGTGGGCCCCACAGCCCATGAGGTAGAGGCAGAGGAGGGAGAGTCGGAGCTGCTGGACGAGGGCACTTGGCCGGCGAGGCGGAGCGCATAGAGGGACTTAGGGAGGTTCCCGTGTAGGTCCCCGTGCGATGGTGATGAGACAGGATGGGATGTCGCCGAGAAGAAGATGGCGGACATGGCGATTTGGGTCGAGGAGAGAGAGGGATGCAAATTTGAGTCCCCTCCCATCGCCGACATAATATAGGTATTCCCTTTGGGTACTATGTTGGAGGCCATTTCTTTGGAGTGGAATAGGCGGCCTATTTTGGGTATGGGTAAGGTAATGCATAGGCTATTGTAGACCGTTGTTGGGGCCGCAGTAGAGCGACGGAGGTAAAAATGCCCCCCATGATTAATATTTTCTAAACTGACTCACCTTGTTTATGTCTGATTGGATGCTGAGGCTCTGCGATGAGTCTGAGTAAATGCAGGGACTCGACGCCTCGACGGAGGTCTCTAGGAGACTAGCGGAGGTCCCCCAAAATGGCGGGGATCCCCTAAGATGACCGGCGGATGGAACCTCCTCAAAATGGAGGAGGTTCCCAATATCTTGGAGGAGGTTTCCACAAGCCGGCGGAGGTCCCTCAAGATGGCGGAGGTCCCCTAAGATGACCAGGAGGATGGAACCTCCTCAAGATGGAGGAGGTTCCCAATATCTTGGAGGATCTTTTCTCAAGCCAGCGGAGGTCCCTCAAGATGGCGGAGGTCCCCAAGATGATCAGGAAGAAGGAACCTCCTCAGGATGGAGGAGGTTCCCAGTGTCCCGGAGGAGGTCTCCTCAAGCCGGTGAAGGTCTCGGTCGAGCCTCCGAGGGATTGTCTTCATTTCCCATGCGGAGACATGGGGTCGGCAGCGGAGATCCCCGATGAGCAAGAGAAGACAACGCCAACTCGGTGGAGACGCAGAGAAGCCCAAGAAGAAGAGGCCCAACTCGGCCATGAGCATGTCGGGGGCTCCCGGCCCACTAGGCGGCCCACTCAATGCGCAGCCCATGTGAAGCCGCCGAGATGAGAAGACGGTCAAGGGCGTCCGGTCCCACGTGTAATAGGGACAGAAATTAGGGTTTAGGTTTTCCCTCAGGGGTAAAGTGGTCATTTTGGGTGAGAGGGTGAGCAGCTGCCTATAAAAGGAACCCCCTGCCCTTGTTGTAAGGTGTGTTGTGTTGTCCCATGGTAGCTGTGATCTTACCTACCTGGGACCCACCTTGTAATCCTCATTTATTATGATAATAGTTAGACCATTGTCAAGCTATATCTAAATCTGTTGGAACCGTGTTCCAACAGTTGGCGCCCACCCTGGGTCTGGCCGAGGATATCACTCACAGATGCCAACAAGAGAACAGGCCGCCGGCGCGCGGAGACGCACCACCGCTCAGGCGGAGGTGCAAGGACCTCCGACGCGCGGAGGCCGAGAAGATCAACCTGAAGCACCACACCTCCGCCCAGTGGGAGGAGACGAGGACAATAGCAAAGAACCCGCGTGCTCAAAGCGAACATCATGTTCTCGCGACTTCATGCACAAGACCTTCGAGTCTCAAGTCCCGAGTGAACCTTTTCAATACAAAGGTTTTAGTATCGGCCTCCGTTTGTTTTCACAACAAATGCACACATGTTACTTTGGCTCTTGTTTTGTAGCAAAGGCCCCGCCAGGCCTCCGAGCATATGTCCGATGCAACCTCCGATGTCGGCTCCGAGATAGATGATGGCAAAACCCGCCTCCGCGGATTTAACCCCCAAGGGGGGGGACGAGGGGATCGAGAAATCGGAGCAGCGAAGGCAAAGACACATACCTTCTTGTTTGTTGGCATGTCCACTAATAAGTCATTTTTTGGCTTTTGCCTGCTTTTATGCAGGACCAAAGCGGTAGCTCCGACCACCAAGTCGAAGGTTTTCGGATAACTGAGGAGAATCCTCTGTCTCGAACCAAGTGGTGTCAAGGCCACAGCGAACAAAGATGATCAGAAAATTAGCGGATGTTTCCTCCGCAAGCCATGGTATTGCATGGCCAAGGCCAACAAAAAATCCTGGAAAAAGTCCCAAACTTACTTGGGCACCAGGTCACAGAGCTAAAGCTTTTGTGTTAACTTCTCACCGAAATCCTGGAAAAAGTCCCAAACTTACTTGGGCACCAGGTCGCATTGCTAAGGCTTTTGCGTTACCTTTGAACTACAATCCTGTATAAGGCTTTTGCACTACCATTTTGTGTTGTCTGAGACTAACAATCTTTTGCATCAAGTGGTGAAAGACCACCTTTTTATGTCGAAAAACTCGCTAGCTAGCAAGTCAATGTTCGACGAAGTTGTAATACTCAAAGTCTCTAAAGATGCGGGAGATCAACTCGTGCAATTTCATGCGATTTCTAAAGCCTTCGACATGCGCCTCGGTGATCGCACAGATCGGATCGGAGGCCGGATGCTCGATGTCGGAGACCATGCCTGCTCGCCCCTCAGAACGTCTCCGCTCGCCCGGCGGAGACATCAGGCCGGCGGCAAAGACCTCAGGTCTCACGGCGGAGACATCAGGCCGGTGGCGGAGACCTCAGGTCTCACGGCGGAGACATCAGGCCGGCGGTAGAGACCCCAGGCCGGCGGCGGAATCCTCAGGCCAGCGGCGGAGACCTCAGATCTCAAGGCGGAGACGTTGAGCCGTTGGCAGAGACATCAGGACGACGACAGAAGCAAGGGCAGCACGGCGGAGACAACAAGCCGGCCGCGGAGACATCCGGCCCGTTGCTGAGTAATGATAACCCTTCTTTACCAGCCTATTCGCATAAGAGATAAAGCCTTCTATCACAAGTATACGAAGGGAAGAGTGCATACGAATAACGGCCTTTTTTTAAACTATGTTAGACAAGAAAAGCCAATCTAAAGCCCTGAGGAAGAACCCCCGGCATGTGCCTTCACTCCGCATAGCGGAGGTATTAACATACAAAAGCTTAGTCAAAAATGAGTTCACCCAATAGAGCATCCAAACAAACAAACTGCAACCGCAGCAAAAAATTACAATGGCCAAGTAGGCCCACGACGCGCTAAGGACCTAGTAAAACCAAAACTGGTTCATACTCTTTTCCTCACACAGAGAATCCAAGTCGGAGATGAGGCTTGTAACAAGGTAAAACCATCGTAATCGATCAACCCCTAAACATATTAAAAGAACCCCGCATCAATATCACAAAAAGTCGAAAGCAGCCAGCAACAGAGCTGCAATATTCGACAAAAGCTATACGCACCATTTGAGATCACTTCAAATCCAACCTTGATCGGTAATTGAAGGATATGAAGCGATCTCCGAGTAGGCTAGAAGCCCTTAAAAAGGTCCCGTCTCTTCAAACACCAAAACCACCAGTCAAGCGGACTCTATCAAAAATCAGGAAAAGACCTGACAAAAAGGCTCAGGCAAAGATAGGCCGAAATAGGTCCAACAGGTACCAGCAGAAATCCTACAACCTCCGCACGAACGTAAAAAATTAGCGGAGGTCTATACCGGAGTTACTAGACCAAAAATTTCTAATGAAAGACCATAACACGACCGACACGAAGAAGGTTACCGCAAAACAAGAGAAGGTAGTAAGGCGCACAAACTATGCTAAAATAGCATAACTGCACCAAAGACCTCGAAGTCCAGAGGCAATTCAGAAGGCATTCCGACACCACGGTTGCAAAAATGACCAATAGCTCCAGTGTACAACCTTCAAGGCTATAAGTTCTTTGAAAGAAGATAACCCAAGTACAGGAACCCACACCTCATCAATAGTTATCCCAGCCCGCAAAGGGTTATAGGGGGGATGCCGCATAAGAGTTTTTAACATCCCTCTATCTCCGAAAAACCAGACTATGCTCCAACACAGCGCAGCATCAAGAACACGCTGACAAACTCCAGCCAACCAAGTCGAAGACATGGCTATAACTACAAACAAAGTGAATGTCACCGAAAAAGAAAGAGCTCGCGTACAACTAGATAAAAGACGAGAAAAGTAGAGAGCCTAAAAAATCATATATCTCAACAAAAACCGTTGTGAGACAGACATGTTCTGTAGCGTCATCAAGCGAACTACCAGGCTCCGAAAACCATTTGTGAGAATCCCACCAAAGCCTCTAAGACATTAGAAAACACTGCGAGACTAAGGGTACAATTTTCAAACCACTCCGCCAAAACACAGTCTCAGCTGTCTCCGCTCCCTGAGCCGCTGCCTTCGCCACCCGGAGGAGGAGGACCTCCGAGCCATGCCCTGTCTCCGCCAAGCCGGACTGGGGTTGTCTCCGCAAAGCCTCCGTCCGACGCCTTCTCTAGGAACACCTGCTTGAGGTCTTCTTGCAACCAGAGCACGAGACAGAAAAAGGTTGCATTCTGATTGGTTGTCTGTTGTCGGGAGCCTCCTTGTCCCCGTCGTTGCATTTCTAGCCCCAACAAACGGGCACTACAAGCAAGCAAAGTAAAGAAAATTATGAAAACCCTTGAAGCCCTCACCAGGCCAAAGAAAAGCTAGATAAGGACCCCAAAGACCAAATCCTCACCTTGCGCGTAGCATCAGCTGCAGCAACAGCCTCCGCCCGGCCGAATTTCATCCGAACGTCTTAATAAAACTTCGGACGTCTTTCCGCACAGTTTGCTTTGGACTCTCCAAGCTCCGCCACACCGGAGACAATAGTAAAATCCTTGTTCACAACATCATGGCAACCAGACCGCAACAAAGACTTTACCATTGCAGTGGCGGAAGTCACAAAGAGCAAAATCAAACACCACCAACGAAGAGTGACAGATTGGTAAGATTATTCTTAATCCAAGTCATCGGGCCGTGTTGAACACTCGGAGGGTAGCGGAGACGCAATGCCCCCAAATTCCTCAAGTGCGGCTAAGTATGACTCAAAGAACCTCCACACCAAGAACCCTAATACTCTCCAATTCACTCTTTACACCATCAGACTCCTTGCGGAGTACCTCCGCCGTCTGCTGTTCGGCAGCTAGTTGAGCGCGGAGGCTATCAGCAACCTCTGCAGCATTATTACCACGCTCAACAGCGATGATTTTTGCCTCTTCAGCGGCCTTGAGTTTTGCCTCCAAATCGGAGACCTCGGTGGCGAGTCCAAGCTTCTCATCTTCCACCGCCTCAACCTTTTTCTTTAAAGTTTCGATAGCCTTTGTACGCTTCAGCACCTCTTCCATACCCCGGCCCTCGAGGGAAGAGGAGAGGTGGCGGGTCTGAGAGAAACCATAGACAAAAGCATATCATGATAAAAGTAAAAGAAATGGACCATGTCAATGAGAAATTAATAAATCAGAAGCTCGAGTCATACCAGACAATGATGCTCCAATTGAAGGCGCAGCAGCCGTTCGTACGACAGGTTATCAAGATGCCTGCCAATGTGGTCTGTGAAGAAATAGGAAACGCAAACCAAAGAAGTAAGGGTTACCAATGACTAAGACAAAGAAAAACAAAAACAAAAACTACATCGACCTATCAACCTCCATAACGTTCAGAAGCATCGTGGACATTTAGGCTCCACGCAGTGAGCACGTCAGAGGCCACTGAAAAATACCAGAACAAATCTAAGTCAGTTGACGCAAACAATAAAACAAATACCGTAGAGGAAAAGGCATTACCTTTGCCTGGTAGCGAGCCCCCGGCACGAGGCGGAAGCCCGAATCCTGCACAAGGAGAACTAGCATGGCCCAAGCCAAAAAGCGGAGACAAACCGCGAGCCTCGGTGCTAAGTTTAGATAAGAACCAAAGGAAAAGATGAAAAAAATCAGACAACAAACCAAAATAAAGTTTGAAGGAAAACGAAAAACAAAGCAAAACCAGAGGCATAACCTTCGGTGCTACTAGCAAAGCAGCCGAACCTCCGCCAAGTGACCGAGGTTGGCTAACCCGCCGATCCAACACGACCAAGACCAATATCAGCCGAAGTATCCAGGTTTCCAAAAGAGTCTCCGGCCGACTTAGCCGCAAAAGAACAAGCATGAATTAAGAGAACAACACAACAAAGAAAAAAAAAACACGTAAGTTCGGTGAATACATGCAAAAGCAAACCATCACCTTTAGTGGCAAGCCTCCGTTAAAGGCTTTTCCACCCAAGGCCTCCTTGGCAGAAACTTCGTGGTAAGCCACGTTACGGGTCCCCTGACACGGGGCACCATGTACTAACTCTTCATCGGATACCTCCTCCAAGTGCGGAGACCGAACATGAGGTTCCGAAGAAACGAAAGCACAACCTTCACCTAGCTCGGTGTCACGCGCACCGACCTCCTCCGAGCTGGAAAACTCATCGAGGACACTGGGAAAAGGGTTGATGAAAGCCGCAGCCAACCAAACTACCACAGGCAATGGAGAACGCCGAGTCTCGGCACTCTTTACCTTAGCCGTTAATCCCAAAAAAGGCCCTTCTTCCGAAGACCTAGCTGAGTCTTCTTCTTCAGTAAAAACTTCAACCTCATCAGAAAGAGCCTCTTCAGAAACTATTGGAGACCCAAGAATTTCAATAGAAAGTTTCTTCCGTTTCTTGGCCGCGCCACGTAATGTCAGAGCACCTGCGCTTCCCTACCTCTGCCCTAGCAATATCAACAGCAGAGGCATTCTTCAAAGCCTTCTTACCCAGCCTATGAAGGACCTTCTCCGGAACAACTCGTTCATAGCGATAACAAACACCCAACTCTTCAAAGACACGGTTCAAAAGAGGCATAGTGCCAGATTTAGTTTTTCGAGCAAGGTACTCGCGTTCAGACACATCCCCAAGTAGGTCGTACGTCTTCCTCCTGACTGCCTCCACAAAATATTCAGCAGACCTACCATCAGGGAGGGTGAGACCAAAGCGAGGGCAAGGGACCACTGCTTTCCCTCCAAACACTGGCAACTCAACGTTCACCACTTTGAACTTCGGTTTCTCTTTAGCAAGAGGCCAGCAATCAGAGGCTATCATCTCTTCCACCAGATCGCGACCTCCGGAATATCGGCATGCAAGCGCAAAAGCTTTCTTACAAGAATCCCTCCAAGCGGAGGAACGATTACTTGGCCTCAGGTTCATATGTGATTCCAAAGGTTTCATCACAGAAGCCAAAGGAAAACACGTGACCTCTTCCCCGACATCACCGGGAACAGACACACCATTGGTGTGAACATAGAACCAATACTCCATCCAGTTCATCGGCTCCCATTTGCCCTTATTACACCAAGAAATCTCCTGACGAGACCCGGCTTGATGCCTCTTAGCCATAAAAGTGCAACCTCCAAACTGAGCTTTTACCTTATCTTCGCCAAATGTCTTTGGCTGCTTCTGCAACTCATTACGCTCCAGAAAAATATCCACATACGGAGTACCACCGTAGGACTCCACCGCCCACATAAACCTGCTGAGACTCAAAAAGGAGTGAGGAGTCAAGTAATGAATCTGAGCCTCAAACTCCTTCAAAATCAAGCTTAAAAAATCATGGCATGGGAAGCGGAGGCCGCAAGTAAAGAAATCCTTGAAAACAACAGCATAGCCTTCAGGTGGCTTAGGGACTTTCTCCGAGCCCGGAAGCTTGGCTCGGCCAGAAGGAAGAAAACCACGCAGCTCCAAATTGGAAATCATCTCTGCCGTCATTTTGCTACGACCGAAATCATAGGTAATAAGCTCCACCATCGGCCCAAGAGCCTCCGCGAATAAAAGAGGAGTAGAAAAACTCCACGTCAAAAAGCAAATTCACCAAGACCACGGACCTCTGCGGCGTATAGCCGAGCGGGGTAGAAAGGCCCCGAAAGAAAAGAGGGGCGCATGGAGAGGGTGCAAATCCTTGCCCACAACCCCCCTTATATAGGGGATGAGTCGGTCCTCAACCGATGGTCCCAAGAATCCACCAATCCTGTGGCAAGATCAACACGGAGAAAAATCCAATAAATAAAAAGGAAAAACCAAACCTCTTAAAAGATAGGAGGTTTCGGCCCAACAAAGACGAGCCAGGGGGGGCATAGCCTCCGCCGCTCAGGGCGAGTTGATGGCTAGGGCCCGCCTCCGCCGGGCCTAACCCTCAAGGGGGGAATGTTGGGGCCGCAGTAGAGCGACGGAGGTAAAAATGCCCCCATGATTAATATTTTCTAAACTGACTCACCTTGTTTATGTCTGATTGGATGCTGAGGCTCCGCGATGAGTCTGAGTAAATGCAGGGACTCGACGCCTCGACGGAGGTCTCTAGGAGACTAGCGGAGGTCCCCCAAAATGGCGGGGATCCCCTAAGATGACCAGGCGGATGGAACCTCCTCAAAATGGAGGAGGTTCCCAATATCTTGGAGGAGGTTTCCACAAGCCAGCGGAGGTCCCTCAAGATGGCGGAGGTCCCCTAAGATGACCAGGAGGATGGAACCTCCTCAAGATGGAGGAGGTTCCCAATATCTTGGAGGATCTTTTCTCAAGCCAAATGAGGTCCCTCAAGATGGCGGAGGTCCCCAAGATGATCAGAAGAAGGAACCTCCTCGATGGAGGAGGTTCCCGGTGTCCCGAGGAGGTCTCCTCAAGCCGGTGAAGGTCTCAGTCGAGCCTCCGAGGGATTGTCTTCATTTCCCATGCGGAGACATGGGGTCGGCAGCGGAGATCCCCGATGAGCAAGAGAAGACAACGCCAACTCGGTGGAGACGCAGAGAAGCCCGAGAAGAAGAGGCCCAACTCGGCCATGAGCATGTGGGGGGCTCCCAGCCCACTAGGCGGCCCACTCAATGCGCAGCCCATGTGAAGCCGCCGAGATGAGAAGACGGTCAAGGGCGTCCCGGTCCCACGTGTAATAGGGACAGAAATTAGGGTTTAGGTTTTCCCTCAGGGGTAAAGTGGTCATTTTGGGTGAGAGGGTGAGCAGCTGTCTATAAAAGGAACCCCCTGCCCTTGTTGTAAGGTGTGTTGTGTTGTCCCATGGTAGCTGTGATCTTACCTACCTGGGACCCACCTTGTAACCCTCATTTATTATGATAATAGTTAGACCATTGTCAAGCTATATCTAAATCTGTTGGAACCGTGTTCCAACAACCGTCTAAGGAAAATTCATACTAAATTTTGAATGCTTAACACTAGCAGAAGCCCATCTCACTAGGAGAAATCGAAAATTCTGGTTGTGAACATAAGTTTATATACAACTAAGAAGTTTAGTGAGACAAGTAAATTGAGTATAGGTGAGCTAACTATTACATGAGTGAGATGATAGATTTGTTATAAGTTTACATATAACCCGCAGCATGCTGTACTGTTAGGCTTGCTCTAAATGATGCACCAGCAAATGACTTGTACCAAAATAAAATCTTCATCGGAGATTCAAATTAGGAGGTATATTTTATTTTATAATAAAGACAAGCTTTTAAGTACTATAATTTCTTTCAAATACAAAATCATTGCCATTAGATTCATTTAGAAAATATTTAATTTAGTTATGGTTAATTTTTTAAAGAATTTGCTTATGGTTATAATATTGTACCGTCAGTTTATTCATAAAAAAGGTCTTGGGAGGTTTGATTGCACTTGAAAATTTGTTGGATTGGAGTAGTTGCGTCTCTTTATTCATTAAGGCTGTGTCAGAAGTTTCCATACCCGTCGGAAGTTTCGACTTCCTCTTTGGTTCCTACAATGTTAGAAGTTTCGAGCAATCTTATTATATCTCTACAACTAAAAAACATCAAAAGTTTTCGTGCATCTGTCACACCTCATTTTTAAGGACAAAAATAAGATGCATCCAAACCTTATGTGAATCCCCGGAAGTCACTCACATAAGTTGACAAATTGTATAAATGTATCATCACGAGTTTATTACATAACGAATGAATCACAAAGTCTCAAACATGAGTAGATAAATACTATAAAGACTCTCGACGCGAAGCTCCAACACAGGACAAGTTGACCGGTTGACTCAAGCTTAGTAGTCCCGGCGATAGCTCTCAATCCAATCCAAATCAGTTACCCATCCGGGATTTTCCATGTAATGAAGTAAAAACAAGTGCAAGCACAATTGTACTTAGCAAGCATAGTAGGGGGTTCATGAGGCTCAAATGGTAGACACGGTTTAACTGCGTTAGCTTTTAGAATAAGTCAAGTTTTAGCAATTAGCATCAAGGTAGTGTTCCCATACCACATGATCAAGTAAACATGATAAAAGTGACTTAAACATCTTTAAATCATAATTAAAGTGGATGATCACTTATATTGCAATGTCTCAAGGCCGCCTGCTAACCGTAGGCACGGACGATAAATCGATTTAACTCGCTTGCAGGTGTACCCTTTACCTGTGAGTCATGATTCCCATTTTCTAGGGGTCATGACTCCCCAAACACACTTCCAAGGTGAGTAAGCAGGGTTTCACTATAAAGTCACCCATAGGTTCGTCTAACAAGCTAGGGCCGCAGGGTCATCGGATGTAGGGAAACCCTCCTCCCAAGGTGGCACATTCCTACCCGGCTATACACACCATGGAGAAGCCGCCCTATACCCAACTCGCAGATCCTCTAACTCGCTAGAAAAGGTCCTATGAATAACTAGAGCCAGAGCCATATAACCCCCACAGTGGCACGTTAAGTCCCATATGATCACATACAAATAAGTCATCTTTTAACATAGTTGCATAATTAATTAGTCATGTTACAAGATCATGATAATAGCACTAGCATTACTACCCTTAATGCACAACCCAGGTTGTCAAGGCAAAGGTAAACAATCCCTAGGTATTTCTAGCAGGGTATCAAGACACATGCATATGAAATTTAGTGAGTGGGTGAATAGGACACAAGGATTGTCCTACTATACTTGCCTTGATCCTCTAGCTCCTGTGGTTCCTGCTGGTCACCAAAGAAATCCGGGCCTTCAACGAAACCCTCACCGTCTGAACTCAATTGTAACCATCAAGCAGCAACATTCAATCATCCGAGCATACATACACAAGGCAAACAAATGATTTCTATTAGAATAGTATGCTAAACAGAATAAAACAGAGGAATAAACCTAATAAAACAATTCTACATGTCGCTACGATCACATGGACATAAAGATCACCAAAATCGGAGCTATAACGAACAAGTTATAGATTTTACAAGTTTCCTTTTATAAAATAATTGAATTAAATTCAAACTCGAATTTCAAAAGTTACAAATAAATCTAAAAGTGGTACTAACAGATAGCTCTCGAGATAACGATTCCAACGCATCTTGAACGACTCAATTTGGAGCTAAAACGACGAAGTTATAAACGTTTGAAATCAGTGGCAAAACTGTAAATAAGAGAAAACGTATTTTCAAAACTGTACAGAGGAAAATACGCTTCCCAGAGGAGAAAGCGTATTCAGCCGAAAGCGTAAAGGACTCTTAATGAATTAGATGAGAACCCGGGGGCTTTTGTGCAAAAGCGCCACCCGAAGGGGTATCGGCTGATCTGAGCCGCTAGATCGGCTTTGGACGGTTCAGATTAGAACCAGAGGAAGAGGGGGGGATGGCACGCCGGGGAAGACGACCGTCACGGCGGTGCCATGGCCGGCGGTGAGTCAAGTTCGCCGGCGCAACTGGAAACCAGCCCTAGAGACCACTAAACGGCCCGGGACCACGACCAAATGAAAGAGGAGGCCGAGGGGATCTCACCAGAGAAAAGATTGGAGCTGAGGTGGACTGTGGGCGACGGACGGTGAGCAACGGCGGCGAGCTTCTTCCTGCGAAGTCCGGCGAAGTGGTGTGAGCAAAACAGAGCGAGTTAAAAGGGGAAAAAGAACCCGGCGAGATCGCAAAGTTGATCCGAAGCTCGGCGTCTTGCTCACGAGGTAAATGCGGCGACGGAGCGGCGAAATCGATGGCGACGGCGGAGCTAGGGCTTGTGGCGGCGCTGCGAGCTCGAGCAAGGCGGAAGCGGCGCGCTAGGGTTCTGGTGAGGGGACGAGGCGGCTGCGGCACTCAGTATTTAAGGCCGGGAAGCGTAGGTCGCACGCGAGGCGCGAGATGACGGCACCGCGCCGGACTCTGCTGGCGTGTCCTGTTCGGACACGGACAAGAGAGGGGAGGGGCACGCTGACTGGTGGACCCGGCGTGTCAGCGGGTGGAGAGAGGAAAGGCGGCGCTGCGCCAGCGGGTTAGGCCGCGTGGGCCGTGTCCTCTTTGCACGCGGCCCAGGAAGGAGGGAGAGCGGGCCAGGGAAAGGAGGGAGCGGGCAGCGGTCCAAGGCGGAGGGGAAAATGGCCATTGGGCCAAACGGGAGGGGAGGAGAGGCCGACGGCCTGCTGCTGGCTTTGGCCTTGCGGCCCAAAAGAAGAGGGAGATGGCCGAATGGGCTAGGGAAAGGAGGGAGGCTGCGGGCCAAGTGAGGAAGGAGCCGAGCCGACCGGCTCACCGGGCCAAAATGGAGTGATAGGGTGAGAGAGGAAAAGAATTCCTTTTATTTTATTTAAACCATTTTCAAGTGAAGTTTTGAATAGTTTTTCAAACCCACTTTGATTCAAACCAAAAACGAAACATCACACAATTAAAATAGTGCACCAGCATGTATGCTCACATATGCTTCTTGACCTATGATTGACTTTAAGTTTGTAAAAAATTAATATTTGGCCTATGTTTCATGCTTCACTAAAATGCATAAATTTACCATTTTAACTAATTTAAAATCATGCAAATTTTTAGGGTGTTACAACTCTACCCCCCTTAAAAGAATCTCGTCCTCGAGATTTGAGCTGCTTACTCGAAGAACCATGGATATGCCTTCCTCAATTCCTCTTCTCTTTCCCAAGTTGCTTCTACCTCTGAGTACCGATTCCACTGAACCTTCAACATCTTGATAGTCCGACTCCTAGTAACCCTTTCTGCTATCTCCAAAACCTTCACTGGAAATTCTTCATAAGTGAGATCCTCCTGAACTGTAAGCTCCTCTAATGGTATTGTCTCTACCTCTGGTACACGCAAGCACTTCTTAAGTTGAGACATGTGAAACACATCATGCACACCAGCAAATCTCTCAGGTAGTTCCAACTGATAAGCCACTTCACCACGCCTACTGAGTACTTTAAACGGCCCAACATACCTGGGTGCCAACTTTCCCTTCATGTTGAATCGCTTCACAGTTCTCATAGGTGACACTTTTAGGTACACGTAGTCACCTACTTCGAAAGCCAATTCCCGCCTACGAGTATCTGCATAGCTTTTCTGACGAGATTGTGCCACTCTAAGGTTCTCTCTAATCATCCTGACCTGCTCCTCAGCATCTCTAAGCACCTCTGTTCCAAACACCTGTGTCTCACCTGTCTGATTCCAGAACAAAGGGGTTCTACACTTACGCCCGTATAAAGCTTCAAATGGTGCCATCTTAAGACTCTGTTGAAAACTGTTGTTATATGAAAACTCTGCATAAGGCAAACTTTTATCCCAGCTAGCACCATACTGCAACGCACAAGCTCTCAACATATCCTCCAATATCTGATTAATCCTTTCAGTCTGACCATCAGTCTGAGGATGATAAGCGGTACTAAAATTCAATCTGGTTCCCAGGGCACTATGCACTGCCTTCCAAAAGTGAGATGTAAATTGTGTACCCCTATCTGACACAATCTTCTTTGGAACTCCATGCGTACATACAATCCTTTCCATATATAGCTCACTAATCCGTGGACCAAGATATGTTCTCTTAACAGTATGAAGTGTGCTACCTTGGTTAGACGATCAACTATCACCCATATTGAGTCATAGCCCTTTTTAGTTCGTGGCAATCCCACTATAAAGTCCATTCCAACTTCTTCCCATTTCCACTCAGGTATCTTCATTGGTTGCAACAATCCAGCTGGTCTCTGATGTTCAGCCTTCACACGTTGACATGTGTCACACAGAGCTACATATTCTGCAACATCCCTCTTTAATCCATACCACCAATACTTCTCTTTAAGATCTAAGTACATCTTAGTACTCCCAGGATGAATAGAGTAAGCTGATTCATGTGCTTCCCGCAGAATTGCATCCCTTATGGTCTTCACCTCAGGCACACATATCCTTCTTTCGAACCATAGAATACGATTCTCATCCAAATGGAATCCAGGTGCCTTTCCTATGACTACATTTCCAGCTATTTCCTTTAACTTCTCATCCTCTAGTTGACCCTTGTATATCTCTTGCTCTATAGTAGGTGTAACTTCTATCTCCATAGCATTAGTGACAATGCCAAGGTTTAGATAGTTGAATTCTGCACACAACACATCGACTGGTGTCGTCCGAGGCTCATTGTAAGGCTTCCTGCGAGTGCGTCGGCTACGACATTCGCCTTGCCGGGGTGATAATGCACTTCTAGATCATAATCCTTGATCAACTCCAACCAACGACGCCGTCGCATTCAGATCCGACGAGTGAATATGTACTTCAAGCTCTTGTGAGCGGTGTAGATATCACACTTGTGCCCAATCAGATAGTGCCTCCAGATCTTCAATGCATGAACCACAGCTGCTAACTCCAAGTCATGAGTAGGATAATTTAACTCATGCTTTCTCAGCTGCCTTGATGCATATGCAACAACTCTACCCTCTTGCATAAGAACACATCCCAAACCAAGACGTGATGCATCGCAGTAGACGGTGAATTTCTTGCTCAGATCTGGGAATGTCAACACAGGAGCTGTAGTCAACTTCTCCTTTAATTGTTCAAAGCTGGCTTGACACTTATCTGACCATACGAACTTAGCGTTCTTCTCTAGCAAGGTCATCATGGGTTTAGCTAGCTTGGAGAATCCCTCAATAAATCTTCTATAGTAACCAGCCATGCCAAGAAATTTGCGAATGAGCCATTCACATCAACAGGTGGTTGCCAATCTAGAACATCCTTCACCTTCTTTGGATCCACCGCTACACCTCCATTGGAAATAACATGACCCGTAAAAGAAACTTCTTTCAACCGAATTCGCACTTACTCTTCTTAGCATACAACCGATGCTCCTCGGCTTCTGTAGCACTAACCTCAGATGCTCAACATGCTCCTCTTCATTCTTGGAGTACACCAGAATATCATCGATGAAAACCACTACGAACTTGTCAAGATACTCCATGAACACCTTGTTCATCATGTACATGAAGTATGCAGGGGCATTGGTCAATCCAAAAGACATAACGGTATACTCATACAAGCCATACCTCGTAGTGAATGCTATCTTGGGTATGTCTGTATTGCGAATCTTCAATTGATGATAGCCAGAACGTAGATCAATCTTAGAGAACACACGCGCACCTCTGAGTTGATCAAACAAATCTTCAATTCTTGGCAACGGGTACTTGTTCTTGATGGTAACTTCATTGAGAGAGCGATAGTCGACACACATCCACTGAGTTCCATCCTTCTTGTCCACAAAGATCACCGGAGCGCCCCATGGAGATGCACTAGGACGTATGAAACCTTTATCCAGCAATTCCTTCAGTTGTTTCTTAAGCTCTTCTAATTCATCAACCCCCATTCTATATGGACGCTTAGCTATAGGTGCGTACTAGGTAATAACTCAATAATAAACTCAATGTCACGATCAGGTGGCATACCTGGCAAATCATCCGGGAAAACATCTGGAAACTCTTCAACGACGTGATCCCGAGGCTTAGCATCTTCTTCTATCAGATTCACAACAACTATGGATGGTGCTTTCTCCACTACCTCAACACCGATACGGTCTCCTTTTGGTGTCGTTAGAACCACAACCTTCTCTTTACACCGTATCACCACTCCATGTTTCTTCATCCAATCCAAACCCAAGATAAGATCAATTCCGAGGCACTCAACACAATTGACCGGCAAAGAAGTCTACCCCCTTAAGGAGATACTAACCGAGGGGCAATATAGAGAAGCTGTCATACCCCCTCCCGGTGAATTTACTAACATTTCTTTCATGGCAAGCAGGGGTATACTATGTGTTCTAACAAATGATTGTGATATGAATGTATGCGAAGCTCCAGAATCAAAAAGAATAGTAGCAGGGACAGAGTTGATACTGAACGTACCCAGCATAATTTCTGGCGCTTCCTGAGCAGTTGCCTCTTGTGCAGTCTCAGTAGACACATGGTTCACATTCCCATAGGTAGCATAAGACCTAGCGTTGCTATTCTCGCTTCGTGGCGTCTGTTGCTTCAGTGGGTTGGAGCAGTTATTAGCATAATGTCCAGGCTGACCACAGCGAAAACACACTAGAGGAGTACCAGGGGAACTCTTGATGAGGATATTGTTGGGAGCACTCAGATGAGGTGTCTGGTTACCCTGCTGCTGCTGTGGACGCTGGTTCCCATTCTGCTGCTGATTCCCATATTGTTGGCGTGGCTGGAACTGGTTACCCTGTTGGTTCTAACCATGGTTCCACTGGCTCACTGGTCCTTGGTACCTCTGTTGGTAGCCCTGATAGTTGGAACGGGGACGAGTGTTGCTTCCAGATCCTTGACTCTCCATCCATCCTTCTCTTCCGATGCTTATCCCTGCGCATATTGTCAAGCACAATAGCGCTATTCACCAACTCCTGGAAATTGGCATGCTTCTGACCAGCCAACTGCAGCCTGAGCTCATAGTAGATCCCATTGAGGAAATGATGCCTCTTGTCAGCTTCTTCTCTTACTTCATTCGGCGCATAGCGAGCAAGCTCACTGAACTTGTTATGATACTCGCTCATGGTCATGTTTCCCAGCTTGAGATTCCGGAATTCCTCCTGCTTCTCTTCAATGAGCCCTTCTGGAATATGGTGAGCTTTAAAATCTCTAACAAACTCATCCCAAGTGATAGCAGGAGCATTATGGGGATGAGAAGCTCTATAGGAATCCCACCATGTCTGTGCTGATCCCTGCAGTTGCCCAGATGCGAAGAGCACCTTCTCCTGATCATTGCACTGCGCAAGCTCCAATTGCTTCTCCACAGCGCGCACCCAATCATCCGCGTCCAGAGGTTGGATAGGATGAGAGAATAATGGTGGATGTCCATACATGAACTCCTTGCGTTTGTCTCTAGGAGGGTGATTGGGTTGTGGCCCTCCTGCAGGCTGGTTGTTCTGATTCTGGAAGTAAGCCATCATTGTCTGCATCAGCTGCCCTTGCATGGCCATCACTTGCTCTGGAGTCATGGGTGGTGGGTTGTTGCCTCCGACATTGTTGCGGTTACCCCTCCTTGGCGGCATCTGCATTGCAAATCACATAAAGGGCACCTTAGAATAACCCCACACTATAATTCCACCATTAGATAATGATTCTGAAATTTTCTGGGCGAGGTGCAGTTGCAATAGAACAGTATAACAGTCATAACTGGAGCTCCAGACATCCAATTTAGACAAACTTTATATGGTTGGAAAGCTTATGAAATTAGCTAAAACTTTTATTCTGAACATTTTTGCATATTCGATGATTAAGATTGCCAAAAAGAGGACACAACAGAAACTGTTTCTGACTTCCAGACTGCACAGAACCCTCAAATTGTGACCAATGGTTCTCCCAACTCAGAGCAGAATTTAACGTGATTTTTGCAGCATTGGAAAGTTACAGAGGTCTAGTTATTGCCATAAAATTTTCACCAGATTTGCAGTAGCCAGTTTCGAGATATAACAGAAACATTGAAGACTACTCAGAATTTTCAGCAAAAGACAGATTCGAGATTGACCCAAAATACCTTTATTAAAGACCCCAAATACTAATATGTTTAACTAAGGATTGTCATGGACAGGCCCACAACTTTCCAGTACTCATTACAAAGATCCAAATCACTCAAAAGCATAAAGACAACTCAACGAGCACACCAAAGTTCACTTGCACAAAAGACTCTCACTAGACTGGACAAACGATTCTAGCGACTTGATAAATAGGACAATCCTAATCCTATGGCTGAGGAGGGGCTTCAAACTTGTCATAGATTCTTGCTTCACCCCTAGCTTCTCTTCGATCATCTTCCTCCTTTTGCATCTTCCTGAAAGCCTTCTGAGTAAGATACAATTCAGCTCGTAGACGATCGCACTTTTTCATCACATCAACAGCATAGTCAGCCACCTGCTGAGCAGCGGGTTCCATCAATCCCCCAAAATTCTCCATAATCCAACCATCGCCGTCTTGATTCCCAACGGGCAGGTAACGGTTGACGTCATTCTGAGGACGATAACCCCGGAGATACACCCAAGCTTCCATGGCGGCTTCATCAATGCTTTGATTTATGGTGGCACAATGGGTAAGATGAGTAAACTCCATCATAGCCATGCTTCCTACCCCTGTCTTTGAGGTGATGACCACACTCGTCTTCCAGTAGGTGTCTTGCAGGGGATGGTAGTACTCTGTACAAGTGTACAGCTGAGAGGCTTCCCAATCCGAGTAACGGGTAAGGAGCAGTCCCACCAGGCGATGATGAAAATCAGTATAGATGTCTTCAGGATAGTGGATTCTAGTGAACCACCATTAGAGCTTCCATGCGAAAGTGAGCTCCTATGTGAAGGTGATTGAGGCTGCCCACCACTGTCTTCTTGGACTTCTTCTTCCTCATCACTACTGATGTAGATTACTGGCACCATTTCTTCTAGATCTTCTTCTTCTTCTTCTTCAACTTCAGGAGGCACCACTTCTTCTGGATCCTCTTCTTCCTCAACCTCAGGAGTAGGAGATGATAGGTAGAATGGTGACTGCACAGGTGCTGGGTAAACATCTCTGTCATCTTCACTGTCCCATTCTGACACTGCACCATCTCCGGGCTCCCAGGCTCATACACCGCGCGGGGTGGGAAGTACCCTCCATGGAAATGCGAGCGGTCTTGCGGCCACGAGTCATCTACGAATTTAGATTGAGTTAGATTAGAAACAAGTTTTTCACAAAAGATGAAGATGGGATAGCATAGAAATTTAGCAATTTAATAAGATCAAGTTGGAAAGCAAGAATTAGATGAAGCAAAGGACACTAAAAACGACCATTCTAACTAGGCTTGCATCCTACAACCAACCATGCTCGATAATTAATCTGTCACACCTCATTTTTAAGGACAAAAATAAGATGCATCCAAACCTTTTGTGAATCTCCGGAAGTCACTCACATAAGTTGACAAAATGTATAAATGTATCATCACAGAGTTTATTACATAACGAATGAATCACAAAGTTTCAAACATGAGTAGATAAATACTATAAAGACTCTCGACGCGGAAGCTCCAACACAGGGACAAGTTGACTGGTTGACTCAATCTTAGTAGTCCTGGCGAAAGCTCTCAATCCAATCCAAATCTGTTACCCATCCGGGATTTTCCAAGTAATGAAGTAAAAACAAGTGTAAGCACAATTGTACTTAGCAAGCATAGTAGGGGGTTCATGAGGCTCAAATGGTAGACACGGTTTAACTGCGTTAGCTTTTAGAATAAGTCAAGTTTTAGCAATTAGCATCAAGGTAGTGTTCCCATACCACATGATCAAGTAAACATGATAAAAGTGACTTAAACATCTTTAAATCATAATTAAAGTGGATGATCACTTATATTGCAATGTCTCAAGGCCGCCCTAACCGTGGGCACGGACGATAAATCAATTTAACTCTGCGCAGAGGTGTACCCTTTACCTGTGAGTCGTGATTCCCATTTGCTAGGGGTCATGACTCCCCAAACACACTTCCAAGGTGAGTAAGCAGGGTTTCACTATAAAGTCACCCATAGGTTCGTCTAACAAGCTAGGGCCGTAGGGTCATCGGATGTAGGGAAACCCTCCTCCCAAGGTGGCACATTCCTACCCGGCTATACACACCATGGAGAAGCCGCCCTATACCCAACTCGCAGATCCTCTAACTCGCTAGAAAAGGTCCTATGAACAACTAGAGCCAGAGCCATATAGCCCCCACAGTGGCACGTTAAGTCCCATATGATCACATACAAATAAGTCATCTTTTAACATAGTTGCATAATTAATTAGTCATGTTACAAGATCATGATAATAGCACTAGCATTACTACCCTTAATGCACAACCCAGGTTGTCAAGACAAAGGTAAACAATCCCTAGGTATTTCTAGCAGGGTATCAAGACACATGCATATGAAATTTAGTGAGTGGGTGAATAGGACACAAGGATTGTCCTACTATACTTGCCTTGATCCTCTAGCTCCCCGTGGTTCCCGCTCACCAAAGAAATCCGGGCCTTCAACGAAACAGTATGCTAAACATAATAAAACAGATGAATAAACCTAATAAAACAATTCTATGCGTCGCTACGATCACACGGACATAAAGATCACCAAAATCGGAGCTATAACGAAGAAGTTATAGATTTTACAAGTTTCCTATTATAAAATAATTGAATTAAATTCAAACTCGAAATTCAAAAGTTGCAAATAAATCTAAAAGTGGTACTACCAGATAGCTCTCGAGATAACGATTCCAACGCATCTTGAACGACTCGATTTGGAGCTAAAACGACGAAGTTATAAACGTTTGAAATCAGTGGCAAAACTGTAAATAAGAGAAAACGTATTTTCAAAACTGAACAGAGGAAAATACCCTTCCCAGAGGAGAAAGCGTATTCGGCCGAAAGCGCAAAGGACTCTTAATGAATTAGATGAGAACCCGGGGCTTTTGTGCAAAAGCGCCACCCGAAGGGGTATCGGCGATCCGAGCCGCTAGATCGGCTTTGGACGGTTCGACAGAACCCGGAGGAAGAGGGGGATGGCACGCCGGGGAAGACGACCGGCGCGGCGGTGCCATGGCCGGCGGCGAGTCAAGCTCGCCGGCGCAACTGGAAACCAGCCCTAGAGACCACCAAACGGCCCGGGACCACGGCCAAATGAAAGAGGAGGCCGAGGGGATCTCACCAGAGAAGAAGATTGGAGCTGAGTGGACTGTGGGCGACGGACGGCGAGCAACGGCGGCGAGCTTCTTCCTGCAAAGTCCGGCGAAGTGGTGTGAGCAAAACAGAGCGAGTTAAAAGGGGGAAAAGAACCCGGTGAGATCGCAAAGTCGATCCGAAGCTCGGCGTCTTGCTCACGAGGTAAATGCGGCGACGGAGCGGCGAAATCGATGGCGACGGCGGAGCTAGGGCTTGCGGCGGCGCTGCGAGCTCGAGCAAGGCGGAAGCGGCGCGCTAGGGTTCTGGCGAGGGGACGAGGCGGCTGCGGCGCTCGGTATTTAAGGCCGGGAAGCGTAGGTCGCACGCGAGGCGCGAGATGACGGCACCGCGCCGGACTCTGCTGGCGTGTCCTGTTCGGACACGGACAAGAGAGGAGGGCACGCGGGCGGTGGGACCCGGCGTGTCGGCGGGTGGAGAGAGGAAAGGCGGCGCTGCGCCAGCGGGTTAGGCCGCGTGGGCCGTGTCCTCTTTGCACGCGGCCCAGGAAGGAGGGAGAGCGGGCCAGGGAAAGGAGGGAGCGGGCAGCGGCCCAAGGCGGAGGGGAAAATGGCCATTGGGCCAAACGGGAGGGGAGGAGAGGCCGACGGCCTGCTGCTGGCTTTGGCCTTGCGGCCCAAAGGAAGAGGGAGATGGCCGAGTGGGCTAGGGAAAGGAGGGAGGCCTGCGGGCCAAGTGAGGAAGGGGCCAGGCCGACTGGCTCACTGGGCCAAAATGGAGTGATAGGGTGAGAGAGGGAAAAGAATTCCTTTTCTTTTATTTAAACCATTTTCAAAGTTTTGAATAGTTTTTCAGACCCACTTTGATTCAAACCAAAAACCAAACATCACACAATTAAAATAGTGCACCAGCATGTATGCTCACATATGCTTCTTGACCTATGATTGACTTTAATTTTGTAAAAAAAATATTTGGCCTATGTTTCATGCTTCACTAAAATGCATAAATTAACCATTTTAACTAATTTAAAATCATGCAAATTTTTATGGTGTTACAGCATCCGGCGGCTTTCACCGCGTGCCTGCGATCCCTCCGACTTTCACCACATGCCCTCGTGCGTGTGCACGCCTCGCTGATTCAAATTCCCGGCACATTCTATCTCTTTCCTAAAAAAAAGTGGCGCCCACAAATACGGAGTGCATCTCCTATAATTAAGGCAACAAAAATCAATCACGGAGTGCCTGCGATCTGTGACTCTCCTGGCTAATCATCGCGAGTGCCGGGCTGAGTTTACGTTTCCTCTCGAGGACTCACAACCGTCTGATTTTCTATCTATTTTTAGGGTCTCAAGCTAATCAAGGTAATCATGATGACCCAACCAGGAGACCCAATTGCCTTTCATGTTCCATATAATTAATAAACCGTTTTGATTTTGGTATGGTTATAGGAACGCAGGCTTTACCCTTTTTTTCACTCAAAAAAGATTAACATGTAACCTAAACCTGCGGCTTCTTTCTTTGTAGGTTAGTTGGTAATCCTTAAGTAATCTTCAAGTTAGTCCTCAACTGCATGCATTCAGACTGAACCGTGTTAATGTTAATGTGGGTGAGCCCTCCATATTGAGATGGATCCATTTTCATACTTTTATGCATTCTATAATGCATCAGAGTGAGCTCTGTCGAGGATGGCTGGCAAAAGCTAAGCAACACGGGAACAATGTGAAAGCCAGTGACTAAGTCCATGTCCAGGCCGGCCAAAGAGAAAGTAGGTTACTGACATCCAAAGCCTTGCAT
Organism: Themeda triandra; assembly: GCA_018135685.1. Taxonomy (NCBI): domain Eukaryota; kingdom Viridiplantae; phylum Streptophyta; class Magnoliopsida; order Poales; family Poaceae; genus Themeda; species Themeda triandra. The sequence continues at coordinate 15,716 of JAENPR010002149.1, read as the reverse complement.
ATATAGATGGTGCATTTCACTATTATTGCTGCCTAGCAGGTAGGATAGCAAGAGGATGAAGGTTCCCCAGGAGTTTGTTCGAATCACTCAGCCTTAGTTTCCTACAAACAAAAAAAAAATCACTCAACATTAGCTTGTTTTGTTGGACCTGGCTCATTCTCACGCCACCAATGAAGATCGCGCAATTCATGACAGAATGGCCAGCACAAACTTGGCAGATCTGTAATCGATGAAGAATTCATTATCCACTTATATCTAAGTGAAGAAACACACGCTAGCAATCGTAGATATATAGCTGGTTTATACTTCTAGCATAGGAACTTCTAGGAGGAGGATCTCCAAAGCATTTTACATACTGACAACAGAATGGGGTTTTAGTGCAGAGCTTTCATGGTGTCTGCTAAAATCTTAACTTTGCAGTATTGTCCGGTAATATCTTTCTTTTTGGATAACACAATATTATCGTGATGTTATATTTTCCCGTTGCAATGCACGGGTATTTATCTAGTACTTCTAGAAAGCTAAACTCTTTTAGCTATTTCTCTCAATATACAACCTATCGACCTCAGCAATCCACTGATGAATGCATTTAGTTGAATGCATTTAGGATCAACTAACATTTGCAATTACGATCTACATGTCAGCAAGAAACATCAGCCACTAACATCTACATGAAACATAATCCACTAACATCCACTAACTAGCATTATGCCACATCATTCACTAACATTAACTTATAATTGTTTATTTCTTTATATAATTAATCTTATTCCATATCATCAATTCTCATTATTAAATAACTCACATTTTTATATCTCTCTTTCATTCATCAAATAGTCACCAAAGTTAACCTTAAATTCCGCGGCCAAGCCGGGGAATCACCTAGTTTTTAATTTTGATAGGAACTTCTCCATCTCATGATAAACTAGAAGATTACATCTCGATGAGAAGCTTTTCTACTGGAATAAGATGACCCCCTCTATAAATATTGGAGGATCATTGTCGATTAAGATATTGTCGGTGTTTCGAACCCGGGGCGGTCTAACACCAACTAGTAAATTTGCGTCGCGTGTTCCCTAATCCGGATGGTGATGCAAGATGGACACAAGAGATTTATCCTGGTTCGGGCAAAGAAGGCCCTACGTCCAGCAGAGGGGCGGTGATCTTGTATTATCTTGCACCAAAGTGTTTGTACAGGGGTGAATACAAGCGAGTCATGAGGACTTAGCGTTTTGGGTGTGAGAATGTGCTATGTTGTGTTATGCCGTGAACCCGTGCGGTCTGAAGCGATGCCCTATACTAAGCCCTGGCATCCCCTTTTATAGGCGCAGGGGAGTCCCAGGGGTACAACTGTGCTAAGGGCATACGTAGAGGTGATGTCGAGGTGTGGGCGTAGGTCGCGTCGTCGAGACTGTAGAGGCATGCTTTGGTCCGGGTCGAGCCTGTAGCGACGTGGGTGATGATATCCATCCGTCCTTCTCCTGTCATGCCAGGGCATGGTCGTCGATCCGGGATGGACAGATGACTGTGCGATTCCCTGTAGCCGTCACTTCCCGGGTGGTTAATGACCATTTCGAGGGGTGCCTCGAGGGGTCGAGCCTCAGGACGATGGGACCGAGCCGCGGGAAACGCGGGTCGAGCGTTGACCGCTGCACTTCAAGGGGGTGCCATTCATGGCACAGTGCTCGGCATGGCGCCACAGTGCTACTGATTTACAGGGCATGGGCGGTAAAAGCTGATGGGATCGGGGCCCAGTCTTAATATGACCGTAGCTATAGCCATGAAGTTAGGTGGAGAGTGGTTGGAGTAATTTAATGTTCCTGTACGGGTGTTGTTGACGGTCGTTAAGTGCCAATTTTTACCGTCAACTAAACGTGAGAAAGGACTAAAATATGTTCACCAACTAGATATAGGGGTTGTACTGATAGAATTCCACGAGTTTTGGTGAATGTCTGTTTCTGCAGGGTGTCAGCTGAAAATACACAAGGAAGGCCCACATGTCAGGTTTACATAGAGATAATCGGGAACCGGTGAAAATTCTGTAATCTGGAAGGTTCGAGAAGGCTCTGGACCAAACGGGAGCCCGAACGGGCTCGGTGGAGAGTCGGCCGACTCCCACCCTTGGTCGGCCGACTCATGACCTGGACCAATCAGCATCAGCCTCGCGGATCCCTGTTCCACCGCCTTTGAGGATGAATAATAATCGTCCGTTTAGGTCGGTTTGATCCGAGGGCTGTGGTGCATCCTAGAGGGCTATATAAACAGGGCCCCTGGCCCCTGGAGGAGGCAATCCCTTAAACCCTAATTCATTATCTCCCAGCGGGATCAGAGTTGTAGAGGCGTCCCTTGAATGGATGACTTCTCCTCTCTAGAGAATTAGAGCTAGACATTCCAATGTAGTAGATTAGATCTAGATGAGAGTTAGGGAGAGGGGAGCTACGCTCCGGTTCGGAGATGTCTTCGAGATTTGGTATGTCTTTGTATCTACTCTTGTAAGACTTATGCTTTAATATATTTATCTTCTCTATCTACTTTATGCCTTCCATATGTATGCTTAGTATAGTTGTTACATTCTAGCATGGGATCTTCGCTCGTATTGAGTGCTCTAGTTATCATATGTAATTAGAGTAGTAATCGATAGTGTAGGCATGGTGTCTAGACGTAGGTTACCCGAGGTTGCGCCCAATCCCACGGATAGTTGTGGTAGCCCCGAGGGTGACAAAATGCTGTCGGCCTTTGTATTCCACCACGTTCGGGTTGGTGTTTCGTAGAGCTTTTGGCAGCCTTCCCCACTACTCTTTACCCAGCTCTTCTTCGAGAGTCGGAAAGGTACTGTTGCTCCAAAGTGCTATTGTGTGATCGCTATATCTAGCCATTCCCTGTTATCATAGAACCCGAGTATTAGAGAAGTATATAGGAACCTTGATCTCTCCCGTTGTCCTCACTCTAGCTAGCTACTCATTTATCATAGAATTCTCATGTGTGCTTTATTATATTACCTTACATATATATATATATATATATATATATATATATATATATATATATATATATATATATATATATATATATATATATATCATTTACCCCCGCTTTAGGCTAGTTGGTTTACTAAGTTAGTAGATACATGATGGTGAGTTATCCGATTCTTTAACCCTTGCTTCCCGTGGTAAAATATAAATAACGATACCTGGTTTACTCACGGTAAAATGCTACAATGGTATGTTCGTAGGCGCTTATGAATCCTTCTTATTTTAGTTGCACTTAACAAATACCAACAAGCATTTTTGGCGCCGTTGCTTGGGAAGCAATCGGTGTTAAGTTTTTGATAATGATCTTGATGTCTCGCTAGTTTAGTGTACCACTAGCTTTAGTAGGATTACCCCTTGTTCTGTTAAGTGTGGAATAGACAGGACAAAAGAAGCCATTTTGACCTTCCGGCAAGTTTCCACAAGAAAAGAAGAGACATTGAAGAGCCCAGGGTCCCTCAACATTCAACATTCATCAACATTGGAACCCTGCCACCTCTCAGGTTTGCGTATACATTTATATTTTCTAACCATGTGTAGATTGGAGAAAATGTCGTTGTCACAGGAATTCAAATCACATCTCAAGTGACGAACATAGATGCTGCACCACTCACAAATTTCATCATGTGAGTCATGGTAAGTATGATCAAGAAAGGTGAGATAGTCTTGCTCATGGACTTTAAAATTGATGAGTAGTTATCTTTTTGAATTCTTGCACCCCACTGCATGTTTACTTTTAACAATTCATGCATTCACTCCGTTTAGCTTATTTATGTTTGCTCATCCATTGCATGTTTAGTTTCTTGCATGCATTCATGTTGCTCGCATCTAAATAGTTACATAAAAAAATCCTCACCATGATCATGCTCAGTCATCTCTGTTTGAGTAAATCTCTATAGTGCTTTCATGCTACCTTTTCCTGCTAGAGTATGCTTTGGCTTGGTTGTGCTTATCGATGGTACTTCCAAAGGCTTTTTAAATTAAGCGTGGTGCTTAGGTTAAATTGTCTTCCTTAACCTAATTAAGACATGGAGTCTAGTTTGGTTATTGAGCTAAAATTATGTTTTAGTAGATATTGGTTATTTTGTTGGACTAACCCCCGCAAAAAACTCTCAAATCCAATTTGGGTAAGTCAAGAGATGAACACACTTCGTAGATGAAGCAAGGCATACGATGAACTCCAACAACTTCGCACAAAAGACACAACTCATTCATCGTCCAAGGAAGAATTGTAAGTAACAAATATCATTCACATTGTCTTTTGTTGCAACTTACCTTGAACCATGTTAACGTGCCATAAAAAGAGCTTTGTTAGAAAACATGATAAATAAAGTCTATGCTAAAGTAACTCAAAATCCATCTCCTTGTTAGCATAGATGAACTTTCAAATAGAAGGTGGATAATAGCCCATAGTTTGAAATTGTTGCAATCCTTCGGGTATGTGTCCACTAACATTTTGCGGGGAAAGAATTTATGATGTGCCGGTTCGTGGATTGGCATCACCTGTGAAATTGCCACTTCAGTGATAGAAGAAAGAAGAAGACAAGAGTGCCACAAGAAGGATCAACATCTTGAACTCACTAAAAGAAGTGGATCAAGGCGACAAGCTATGAGCAACTTTGAAGACATCATAGCATTGAGCCCAACACTCGAGCTAGGATGCCAATGAGGAGCAGGGGTGCAACACATCTCATTTTAGCCAATTAAAGACCTGCTCTCATTGTTCCTGAAGAGTGAAGACACCATCTTGCACATTGGCAGCAAGGACAAGGATGGCATGATAAGCATGCATCCTTGTGTCAACCAATCACCAATCAAGGGTTGACCATCGACCAAGCCTTGAAGGACCATGACCATGGTTGCAAGATAATATCCCTAAGCCATTGGAGATGAAGCATGCATACAAATTCTAAAGAAGCTCCTTCCTTGATCATCAAGACGGATGGCGTACAACCCTTCGCCATGCTGCTAGAAGACAAAGACCATCAAGGAAGAACTCGAGTCTACATCTCCAACGAACATCAATGCGTCAACCAAGACTCAATGAAAATCAAGAATGGTTGACGAAAGAAGATCATGCAACCGGCTCCATGTACGCTCATCCCGGATTGGACAAGTACAAACAAAGCGAGGATGCAAGGGGGAGATCTTTGCTCAATGGACCTATAATCAAAAATCCCTCTCGAGACAAATGAAGGCTTAAGAACAAGAGGACGCAGACGGTGTCTAAGGACATAGGAGTACAACACACTCGAGGATGACTCAACACTCATATTTGGTTTCACGTGGCGGCGACAACAAGGTCAAGCTTGGGGAGGAAGGCCGATGACTCTTCAAACAATGATCCAGCAATGTTCTTCCTCTTTTCAAGTCCCCATCGCTCTGGCACGCTGAGAAGAAACAATGAGTAGAGCACAAGGTCTAGGCATAAGAAAAAAAAAGAAGAAGAAAAAAGAAGGAGTGAAATTTTAGAAGACAAGATGCTCAAGGAGAGAGGTCAATCAAGCAAGGCAAACTCCAAGAAGAAGTAAAGGACCACTAGAAGCATCTACTCTTCATCACAAGGTATTCCGAGTGATAAAGACTGGACAAGAAAGAACATGGGTGACTCCTTTCCTAGAGTTACCATCTCAAGAGGTGCAGTTCTCAAGGTCTCTACCTTTGGGATCAAATGATGCACCGAAGGAGTGAACATGACAAGAAGTCCTGTTCTCGAGGACTTAAATCACCGAACCCTCGCCAAGGAGGTAACTTGGTATTTATCAAGATTTCCTTTCACAAAGATTGCATTTTCCTTTAAGCATATTTATTTTCCCTACATGCATCTTAATTGCATCTTCGCTTTACTATCTCTGCACTAGAAAAAGAAAATAAAGATTTCTGCATTTTGCATCCAAAAAAAAAACTACTAAGCCCCATGTGAATAATCATTCATTGTGGTGGCATAAAAATAATTTTTTTCAAAGATATCTATTTTCTCTCGTTTGCACCCCTTAATTATAAAAAGATAAAAATATTTCTTGAGATCCCGTTAGAATAAGTTTAAGTTAAGAAAGTTCTAGACAACCAAGGCCTAGAGGTTTTTATCACTAACGCTTAATTAGTTCCACAAGCTTTGTTGTCTATTTGAGCTTCACGAACATCGAGGATCAAGAAGAGCTAACGTGCGGAGGGACATCCAGTTCCTCGTCGGAGTGCCGCCCGCAACATTCAAGTGATGTCTCCAACAGCAACTATCTATGACACTCCTGGAGGACTAGAACGTCTTCATTGCCTCGTCGCAACATCGCGTGACTATGTCAACATCCAGCTTGGGGGAGAGCATCCCCCGTGTATCAAGCTAAGTGTTCCAACTTCTCTATTTATTTATAGAGCTTGCTAAACAACTAAAAAAAAAAGTTGCATAACCTTAGAAACCCAAAAAGATTTCCTTATTTATCTTTTCTACTTTTGGAGAGCTCCTATTAATCTGTCTTAAAGGTGATCCCTAGAATAAACTCTACATGGAGATGATGAATAGTTGCTCTGCCGTAATTCCTTTCAAGTACCTAGTTTTCAACCTTGCACTCTCCCGAGTTTTGGACACAACTGTTTAGATTTGAGATTTGCTCTGAACCTGAAACTTGTGGGTAGCAAACACTTGATCTAAGTCTAGGTGGTTGACGGGTATGATATGGGAAGGTTTTGAGCTGCTGTCCATCTTGTTCCTAGAGATGCTAGAGTTCTGGAGAACTTATCTTTGAAAATCTTAAATTATTGCATGATGAGTTCCTTTATGACGAGTTCAAATTCCTACCACACCATATATTCATGCTTACTAGATTAGGAAAACCCGGCTATTGATATAGATCATTTTGTAGGCATTGAGTGTAGTTGTTATAGGCATTGAGTGTGGTTATGCTATGGACCCATAAGGAATCGATCTTACGCTTAAAGTCAATACTATGTGCTCTCCATCCATTGATCTATGCTACTTCGTCCTCGAAGCATGCACCCATTTTATTAATATTACATTCATTACTCCGTGCTACTTCGTCCCTAGAAGTACCACCTACATATAGATCCATATCCACCATATATTGTGCTATCTCTACCCCGGACATACGCACCTATGCTTTTGCTCCTACCCGGGAGTACGCATTTCCCCACATATTGTCTTGTCTCTACCCCGGAGATACGTGCTTATGCTTTGCTCCTACCCCGGAGTACGCATCCATTCATCCATCCATTCTTCCACATATATATATGCCACTCATTTCGTTCCATTCGGAAAATGTTCTACTCCTACACCGGGAGTGAACACTCAAAAATATTCATGGCCATCCTATCCTGGGAGTGAACATCTAGAGATAATCATCGCCGTTCCAATTGCCTACATAAAAGCTCCAGTCATTATCATTTCAAGTTATACACTCCCCGTTGCTAAAGTTTTGTTTTCAGAGGATTGGTTGCTATGTAAAAAAAAAAAAAAAAAAAAAAAAGAAAGAAAGAAAGAGTAGCCAAGTCCTTCCCTTCAAGAAGTTTCAAGGTTTCCGAATAAAGGGAGTCATGTAATCCCCAAAGGAGCAAGTGTAGAAGTAGATATTCACCAAGTGATCACCCCTCATAATCATTTCCTTATCATCATCTTATCATCCATCCCATTTCCTCGTTCACATGCACATATGACTTTATTATTATTTTAGTTCCTATTGGACCCATGGTTTAACTGTGCAATATATGCAAGTGAGTTTGAGTGTCTCCCCACCTATGAGCTCCACATAAGCCTATTAGAAAGTAGGGTGAGAGAGAGAAGGCACTTTCCACTATGCCTTAGTTCCACAAATACCACATATTTTGACAGGAAGAGAAGGCATACACTACTCATGCCTTGGAGAGGATCCGAGAAAAACCACAAATGAGAGACTTGAAAGGGTCATACAAGGAAACTCGAGTTTTATTTGAAAATCTTGCAAAAACTCCCGAATAATAGTTGATCAAAGAGCGAGAAACATAGCGCTTGATTTGACCGTTCTGTCTTTCAACCGCTCAAGACCCAAGTGACGGTTACAAGCCCCATGGTGAAAGGTAATATGAGTAAGTTTTGAGTCGAATAGTTCACTCTAATCCGGAGGAGAGTTCTTGTTTGAACGCATGTGTACTTTTGAGGCGTGAAAGCATTGTAGCAACTCCTGATCCACACTGAGTTTATCTTTGCTCAGGGACGAGCAAAAGGTAAGCTTGGGGGAGTTGTTGACGGTCGTTAAGTGCCAATTTTTACCGTCAACTAAACATGAGAAATGACTAAAATATGTTCACCAACTAGATATAGGGGTTGTACTTGGCAAATTCCACGAGTTTTGGTGAATGTCTGTTTCGCAGGTGTCGACCTGAAAATACACAAGGAAGGCCCACATGTCGTTTTACATAGAGATAATCGGGAACCGGTGAAAAATTCATGTCTGGAAGGTTCGAGAAGGCTGGACCAAACGGGAGCCCGAACGGGCTCGGTGGAGAGTCGGCCGACTCCCACCCTTGGTCGGCCGACTCATGACCTGGACCAATCAGCATCAGCCTCGCGGATCCCTGTTCCACCGCCTTTGAGGATGAATAATAATCGTCCGTTTAGGTCGGTTTGATCCGAGGGCGTGGTGCATCCTAGAGGGCTATATAAACGGGCCCCCGGCCCCGGAGGAGGCAATCCCTTAAACCCTAATTCATTATCTCCCGAGCGGGATCGAGTTGTAGGCGTCCCTTGAATGGATGACTTCTCCTCTCTAGAGAATTAGAGCTAGACATTCCAATGTAGTAGATTAGATCTAGATGAGAGTTAGGGAGAGAGGAGCTACGCTCCAGTTCTGGAGATGTCTTCAGAGATTTGGTATGTCTTTGTATCTACTCTTTGTAAGACTTATGCTTTAATATATTTATCTTCTCTATCTACTTTATGCCTTCCATATGTATGCTTAGTATAGTTGTTACATTCTAGCATGGGATCTTCGCTCGTATTGAGTGCTCTAGTTATCATATGTAATTAGAGTAGTAATCGATAGTGTAGGCATGGTGTCTAGGCTGTAGGTTACACGAGGTTGCGCCCAATCCCACGGATAGTTGTGGTAGCCCCGAGAGGTGACAAACTATCGGCTCGCCTTTGTATTCCACCACGTTCGGGTTGGTGTTTCGTAGAGCTTTTTGGCAGCCTTCCCCGACTACTCTTTACCCGGTCTTCTTCGAGAGTCGGAAAGGTACTTGTTGCTCCAAAGTGCTATTGTGTGATCGCTATATCTAACCATTCCCTGTTATCATAGAACCCAGAGTATTAGAGAAGTATATAGGAACCTTGATCTCTCCCGTTGTCCTCTCACTCTAGCTAGCTACTCATTTATCATAGAATTCTCATGTGTGCTTTATTATATTACCTTACATATATATATATATATCATTTACCCCTGCTTTAGTCTAGTTGGTTTACTAAGTTAGTAGATACATGATGGTGAGTTATCCGATTCTTTAACCCTTGCTTCCCTGTGGTAAAATATAAATAACGATACCTGGTTTACTCACGGTAAAATGCTACAATGGTATGTTCTGTGCGCTTGCGGAATCCTTCTTATTTTAGTTGCACTTAACAAATACCAACAGGTGTCTGGAGTCCCTTTTCGAGGGGTGGCCGGCCCGTTCGAGGCCTTCATTCGTACGAGGGGTCCTCTGTCACCTTTTCGAGGGGTCACGTGGCTGCCTGCTCGATTGGTATTGGACCGTCAGAGCCCGTTCGTAGGCCGGCCTAGTTAAGCTCATGGCAGGTGCTAGGAGTGAAGATTGGGTGTTTTCTAGGCAAAGCGAGATCTTGGGGAAGACAATAATGGTTCTATTTATCCATCATACAGGTTAATGACCCCCTAATTTTGGTATTTGACAGTAGCCCCCCGAGTCCTTATATGAGTGTGAAGACTCGTGCAAGGGGTCAGTAGTGGATCTTCAAGTGGTTCATTAACATGAAGTGGGGTTAAAGTACCTAGCCCAGAAAATACCTAGTTTTCATGGTGTAGGGGTTTGTTCTTGTCTCACTGTGGGGGGCGCGCGAGCGTCTCCCGTGGGGGTAGCCCCCGAGGCCCCAGAGGAGTGAGTAAGAACTCCTCTGGGGGCTTTAATTTATGTTTTCTCGAGGGGATTGGCATTAACTGGAGTCGCAGGGGGTTAACTCGATTCGTCGAGCCCCCGAGTGTTTTGGACCCTCTTTCATCGAGGGGTGCCGTGCGTAGTCGATCCCCTGAGCCTCGTGTGGTCGGTGCGTTGCTACCTCATAGCGTCCTTCCCTCGGATCCTTGCGTTCAGATTGTGGGGTGAAGAGCATCGTGCTGTCCTCGATTGGACGAGCCTCGACGTCCTCTGTGAGTTGGGTACCGACCCCGTTCGACGGGAGTTGGCAGAAGGTTCACCTGCTCACTCCTCGATTTGCAGTGGTAGTGAGGCCACGAAGGAGCCGGTGGCGGGGAACGCGTTGAGTATGTTCCAAATTCATTCCCCAAGATAGAGGTCGACTTCTGACGGAGCGAAGCGGAGGCCCGTCGCTGGAGGCTTGGGCCCCGCGTGTGCACTAGTTGTTACGGGGGGTGCGGGGGCAGAGCCCCCCGCGGTATGGTGGCCAGGGAAGAAGCGGTAGAGGAGTTTGCGGCAGGCTCGAGTGAAGCACGGCGGGAGACCACCTCGACCGAGATGGAGGCCTCGTCCGCACGCTAGGCGGCCACGTCCACGGGATGCCTCGAGTACGGACCAGGAGGGCTCCCGCCGCCGTGGAGCTGTGATCGAGGGTCGCGTAGGCCCCGACCCTGGGCCGAGGGGCGACGAGCGAGGCACGGAGGATGGCCTCGAGGGTCGCCCGGAGGATGGCCTCGAGGGTGACATGGAGGATGGCCTCGAGGGTCGCGTAGAGGATGGCCTCGAGGGTGGCCCGGAGGATGGCCTCGAGGGTCGCACAGAGGACGGCCTCGAGGGTGGCACGGAGGATGGCCTCGAGGGTCATCCAGAGGATGGCCTCAAGGGTGGCACAGAGGATGGCCTCGCCCGCAGGAATCGTGAGTCCGCGCTCGAAGCTCGCGGGGTCTCGACCGGAGGACGGGGGCCTTCGATCCCGACCATGAATCGAGCGGCCTCGAGCACGGTACCAACGGCCTCGAGCCCAGCCTCGAGTCGAGCGGCTTTGACCACAGGACCGGGAGGCTTGATTGCGCCAGCAGCCTCGAGCCAAATCACGCGAGGAGGGAGCTCGATCCCAGCCAAGGGTCGAGCGGAGGAACGGGCCCATCACCCGATGCGAGGTCTTGTCCATGTGGGAAGCCCCGACTGTGGGTTGCCTGGCCCTGACAATGCGTCGGCGACCTCGACCGTGCGTCGGGAGGCCACGGACTCGGGACCAGCGGCCTCGAGCGCTGCGGGCGGCGTAGCCTCGACCGACGGGTGGCAGGACCGACTGCAGACCGGGGTGGCTTGATTGTCGGTGGGCCCTCGGTCATAGCATAGGAGGCCTCGAGTGTAGGACATAGGGCCTCGACCGCGGAGGGGACCTCGAGTGACGAAACTTTTCCGCTACGTGGGACTCTGCCTCGAGGAACTCCGGCAGAGGGGCTGGCCACGCTTGTAGTTGCGGCACGAGACACGGAGTGGCGGAAGGCAGTGCGGTGGGAGCACGCCTTGTACACCGGACGACGGGGGAAGAAACCGGACATCGTCGGGGTGTACGACGACATGGGAGCGCGGGCGGTGGACATCGCTGTGCTCAAGCGTGAGATGGCAGCTCGTCCCGAGACGAGCGATCTAGGCGCGTTCTCCTGCTATCTCGGCATTGAGGTAGAGCAGGGAGCCAAATCTGGGCAAAAAGGCCCATGTAAATAACATTAGTATTGTTGTAGCTTCGTGGCCCGGAGGGCCCTTAACACTTTTGTGCAAAAGATGCTAAGTTTCTTTCATTCTCGAGCCGTCTTATTTTTCACCATGCTTGAGCCTTTCTTTGACTTAAGAGTTAGACACGTACTTAAGCTCCTCGAGGGGTGGGGTAGTGAGTGGGGGTGCCTTAGCCTGGAGGCGTGGGCGAGCCCCCGACTCGACCGTTCCCGCCCCCTCAGGGGCACGAGCCGTTCTTCCTACTTTAGCTGCAGAGCGTACTCGAAGCGTAGGGGAAAAAAGAGGCGTCGAGTTTTGAAAAAAGCGCTTGTGTTTTTCGGGGACTTTTTTAGGGGGTACCCCCTATTAGCCCCCAAGGGAGGCTCAACTCCGCAGGAGCAGGGCCGCGTCTACCTTATAGTTATGAATCAGGAATAGAGACGAACTAAAATGCATCTGGATGCTTCTTAGTTGCTTTTATTTCTCGAGCCACTCTTACTTCTACTAGCCTAACTGTTCTGCTTCTTGACGTGAGTGTTGGACACGCGCTCGAGTCCCTCGAGGGGGAGCGGAGTACCTTAGCCCGGGGGTGTAGGAGAGGTCCCGGCTTGACAACCCTTGACCCTTGAAGGCCTCGAGCACGTTTCCTACTCTGTCGCGAAGCGTACTTCGAGGAGTAGAAGGAAGAGAGGCGTCGAGGGGTAGAGTCAAATCTGCCTCGAGTTACAAATAAGAAATGAACTAAAGTGCATCGGAATGCTTCTTAGTTGATTTTATTTCTCGAGCCACTCTTACTTCTACTGGCATGACTGTTCTGCTTCTTGACATGAGTGTTGGACGCGCGCTCGAGTCCCTCGAGGGGGAGCAAGTGGGAGTACCTTAGCCCGGAGGCGTAGGAGAGGCCCCGTCTTGGCAGCCCCGACCCTTGAAGGCCTCAAGCGCGTTTCCTACCCTGCCACGAAGCGTACTTCGAGGAGTAGAAGGAAGAGAGGCGTCGAGGGGTAGAGTCAAATCTGCCTCGAGTTACGAATGAAAATAAAAGTACTAAGATCGCGGACTTTTTATTCATTCGTGATGCGATAATTATACATAAATACGGAAATGTACAAGGCCTCGAGGCCTAGGGGTAAGAGTGACGTAGCTGCTTGATGTCTCATGTGTTGGTGAGGGTCGATCCTTTGCTGTCCGTCAGCCCGTGCGTCCCTGGTTTCACCGTATGTCATAGTGGTCAAGGTCGAGGTCGAAGGTGCCGGAGTAGAAGGTGCGCGGTTCCCCGCGTGGTTCCTCCTCGAGCTGCCGTCGCATGGCACCGTGGGTGCAGTGCCTCGGGCTTGGGGTGCGCACGAAGCCGTGGTTCTGGGAGGCTGGCCACGCCGGCTTGAAGTCCATGGTAGCGCGCGGGAGAGCCCCTGGGCCGCCCTCGCGCGCACCCATGGTGGCATGTATCCCAGCGGAGTATGTTGCGGCGGCGTTGGTGAGGTCGAACGGAAGTTGTCGACGAGTCATGTAGGTCCTGTTCGGCGGCGGGTTAGGTGGCAATGGCGGTGCGCGCACCGTGGGGGCCTCGCCGGGCTCCCTCGATGTGCGCATTGCAAAGGTGAAGTCGGCGTCCTGGTCCCGGTTCGTTCCCCGCCCCCGGGCGTGAGTTGGACAGGTTCCCAGCAGGGAGACCCGCATCCAATGCCGGGGACGGGGGATCGCAGGTGGCACCTGCCCGAGCGTAGGCTGGCGACGATGGTGGCGCCGACGACGCCTCTTCCTGGGAGGAGAAGCGTGGTGGCGTGATCGGCGCAGCGCCCCTCCTGAACGCGGGGGCGCACTGCGGCCTCCGCTCGAGTCACCGACCGAGAGCAGAGTTATGTCATGGCTCGAGCTGAGCGACACGAACTCCATGCTCCTGAACCAGATGATCGTGGCGCGTGGAAGCGAAGAAGCAGAATCTGCCATCTGAATGAAAAACGGGAAATCGTTAGTGACACGTGCTACCCCTACCTGGCGCGCCAATTGTCGGTGTTTCGAACCCGGGGGTTCTAACACCAACTAGTAAATTTGCGTCGCGTGTTCCCTAATCCGGATGGTGATGCAAGATGGACACAAGAGATTTATCCTGGTTCGGGCAAAGAAGACCTACGTCCAGCAGAGGGGGGGTGATCTTGTATTATCTTGCACCGAAGTGTTTGTACAGGGGTGAATACAAGCGAGTCGTGAGGACTTAGCGTTTTGGGTGTGAGAATGTGCTATGTTGTGTTATGCCGTGAACCCGTGCGGTCTGAAGCGATGCCCTATACTAAGCCCCGGCATCCCCTTTTATAGGCGAAGGGAAGTCCTGGGGTACAAGCTGCTAAGGGCATACGTAGAGGTGACGCCGAGGTGTGGGCATAGGTCGCGTCGTCGAGACCGTAGAGGCATGCTTTGGTCCGGTTAAGCCTCGTAGCGGCGTGGGTGATGATGGCCATCCGTCCTTCTCTGTCATGCCGGGGCATGGTCGTCGATCCGGGATGGACAGATGACTTGTGCGATTCCCCGTAGCCGTCACTTCCCGGGTGGTTAATGACCATTTCGAGCGGTGCCTCGAGGGGTCGAGCCTTAGGACGATGGGACCGAGCCGCGGGAAACGCGGGTCGAGCGTTGACCGCTGCACTTCGAGGGGGTGCTGTTCGTGGCACAGTGCTCGGCATGGCGCCACAGTGCTACTGATTTACGGGGCATGGGCGGTAAAAGCTGATGGGATCGGGGCCCAGTCTTAATATGACCGTAGCTGTAGCCATGAAGTTAGGTGGAGAGTGGTTGGAGTCATTTAATGTTCCTGTACGGGTGTCTGGAGTCCATTTCGAGGGGTGGCTGGCCCGTTCGAGGCCTTCATTTGTACGAGGGGTCCTCCGTCACCTTTTCGAGGGGTCACGTGGCTGCCTGCTCGACTGGTATTGGACCGTCAGAGCCCGTTCGTAGGCCGGCCCAGTTAAGCTCATGGCAGGTGCTAGGAGTGAAGATTGGGTGTTTTTCTAGGCAAGCGAGATCTTGGGGAAGACAATAATGATTCTATTTATCCCATCATACAGGTTAATGACCCCCCTAATTTTGGTATTCGACAGATATTCAACTACGCAATGGATCTTTTATCAATCTAATACTACCTTTCACTTCTTCCAGCCTCTTGTCTAGTGTTTCTCTTAACGAGATTTGTTGCTATTCTAGTTGCCATTGCTGATCCTAGGGCACAATGTGCCCTAACTTGACGGGTCCTCCCGGGAAGTGTTCTCGAGATCCTGCGTATCTCAGGCGATCTAGCCCCTACCAGTATATGTCCCAAACTGGCGTTGACACATAAAAATGGCTATTGTATGGAGTAATCCACAAACATTGTGTCGTCGAAACGAAATACTTCTACTAACTAATAAAAAGAGAGAAAGTATATAGAGATTCATGGTTGAGCTCCCGAGCGCTGGCTATGAAATCATAGTTGACCTACTGCATATTACTTCTTCAGTCATAAAATAAGTGTTGCTTTGGTATTCGTGTCAGTCAAATTTTCTTAAATTTGTTTAAGTTCTAAAAAGATATGAGAAATATTTAGATCTCTAAATAAAATTATTACAAAAACAGATTTATAAATTAATCTAATAATACTAATTATATATTATAAATATTAATATTTTCTCATATACTCCCTCCATCTACAATTAAGTGATCCATTAGCTAGACAAATTAAATGATCACTTATTTGTGGAGAGGGAACATGTATATTTATTCAAAATTAAAATCCTTTTACTCCACGAAAAGAGAGATAGATAACTATTTCGAGACCGATGGAGGTTGGATGCATTAATG
>JAENPR010002036.1:0-84474 GCA_018135685.1 Themeda triandra | reverse complement strand
TCACAAAAACCGGAGGTAAGACGATGAAGATATGAATTTTTGAAAATTTTCCTATAAACTAATAATGCATTAAATGTGAATTGGAAATCTAACTGCTACAAACTGAACTAACAGTAGAACTAACACGTAGATTACGAACTAACGAATCCAACACAATTTGAATCGATCAAAACAGAGTTAAAACGGAGATTTTATGAGTAAAATAAGATAGAACAAATATATGTATTTTCTTTGTATTTCGAGATTTATTTTTGTGAAGGAAAATGGATACAAAACATGATACGATATCATCAGGCTATATTGATGTCAGCAAGCTAGCAACTGGAGCACGTTGCATCCAGAGCATGCATGACGCTGCGACTGTACCATGGCAGCCGATGAAGCTTCACTGAAATCGATGAAAGCACGTCTCGGTTTTCTGAGGGACATATACATACGGGCACAGAGGGTTGATCGATCTGTAAACTCACCTAAGGTCTTTACGTCGGCCGAGATAGAACCGGAAAGGCCAGGCTCGGCGAGGTGGACGGTAAGAACCTGCACACGACGGTGATGACGATCAACGGCAAACCATGAGCAACGGGACCAATGCAAGAGATAGAGAGAACGACATGGCAAAGTTCACTACCGCGCGTAGGAGCTCGGCAGCGAGTTGATGACAACGAAAAAACAGCAGGCTGCACTGACCTCAACGGCGTGGCTCTGGTTGCTACCGGCGAGAACCAATACGTCAATGGCAAGAGCTGGACCATGGACGATGTTGAGCGAGGCTAGAACAAATGCTAGAAAGAGCCGACGACAAACAGACATAAGATAGGTTGACGGTACTGTGTTCTTCGGCCTTGCCGTGAAGTCTCCCGATAGGTTCTTCGTGACGAGAACTCAAAAGAAGATCGACAGGGCACCAACTGCTTGTGGTACAGACACTCGATCGAGTCGAGACAAGATGAAACCTGTGGCCCTGATTATAGCATCCTTGGGACGGTGGATATACATCAGCAGAATCCCATGGGAGCTCGGTAGGCAGCTTACACTTGGCTTCATCACCTGCTCGGGCAGGGAGAGCACAGCCAGCCATGGCGACAAGGAAGATGCGGCACGTTGTTGACACGGTTTTTGGCTCACCTATAATATGTGTGATATTTTCTATATATTAAATAAATATAAATAATATATTTGTTACAAGAAATGAGTAACAAGAAAAAAAATGGTATTGACCATGAAATACCATGTGCTCACATGAAAACATGGCCGGCTGGCATATCATTTGAAGGTCACATACGAAGATAAAATTCTTTGTTGGCTAACTAAAATAACCAGTTATTTTCCATGTCAAAGAGAAAACGACGTGGTGATTAGTGAAAAAGAAGAGGAATAGAAAGATAAGGAAAAGAAAGGAGGATATATACTGTATATATATGCACGAACATGGCTATGCCTTGGCAAACATGTACCTTGGCAAAATCCAAAATGAAGCAATAAAGGCGTGCCCGTATATACAAATGCGATTACACATATACATGCATGGATTAACCAAAGACACGCATGATCCATGCAAGTATACACATATACAGGCAACAAGGCGTATAGCACACTTACGTGCACGCCGGGCCGGAAGACAAAGCATTTTCTATTTCATAAATTGATTATGGCAATAATCAAAATATATATAGCTAACGCGCCCGGCAAGGAAACTCCCGTCCGCGCGCTAGGTGTATTCAAACAGAGTCAAGCGCGTCACGCTACTGCCTCGGCTGGGTTCATCGCGAACTGCTCTGACCAAATTCAAACGAAGCCACCATCGCCCGTTCCTAGCTAGCGCGCGCAGCAGTGCAAAGAAGGCACCGAGCGCTACATAGGCGGTCATTTTGAAATCAAATAGGAAGAGCGCCAAATCTGCTGACAACCGTTCCCGCCGCCGGCATCATTAGCGCTAAGCAAAATCAAACGAGAACGCACTAAGTATGCCTAGCAACCACTCCCGCCGCTCTAGACATGCATGCGAATTCAAAACTCAGGAATCGCGGCTTGCCCTGGCCTATAAATAGCAGGCTGCAGCGCACGGTTCAGGGGACCCCCGCTCCATTTGCATATCGCCTCCAGGCTGCCTCGCTGCATCGCTAAAACAAACCGCCGCCAGGCTGCCGCGCTGCACACATACGCCGTCAGGCTGCCGCTCCCATACTCCCACAAAGCAACTGCCTTGCTGCATCTCCGCTGCTCGATCCATCAGGAAGCCGCCGGAGAGAAGCTCGTGGTGAACGCCGTCGTCACTGCACGCCGGAGTTCCCTTGAAGGTGAGATCAGGGCCTCATGGCGCTCCTCTGATCCTCTCCCTCTTCATCTTCACGGCTCCACGGCGTACGGCAACAACATCTTCATCAACACCATGATCAAGGCCTCATGTGCAGCTCCACTCTCTTGAGTTAGTTGCCATGAGATGTCTCAAGGCCCCATGCCAGATTTGTCTTGCAAACTGGACAGGGAAGAGCCTTGTTCTTATGAACAAGAGCTATGCTCATCATCGCCTCCATGTTCAAGGCCTCATATGCGGCTTGGCTCCATCGAGCAAGTTCCCATGAGACGATCCAAGGCCCCATGCCGGATTTGTCTTGCAAACCGGACAGGGAAGAGCGTTGTTCTCTGGAACAAAAGCTAAAACCACCAACATGCCAAGAGGAGTTCCTCGCTGCACTCGGTCTGCGCAGGGGT
This sequence comes from Themeda triandra, assembly GCA_018135685.1. NCBI lineage: Eukaryota > Viridiplantae > Streptophyta > Magnoliopsida > Poales > Poaceae > Themeda > Themeda triandra. Next base: position 81,762 of record JAENPR010002036.1, on the reverse strand, counting down.
TCAAATCAACAAGAACCCCCCTGCCTGAGTCGCACGGGAGAACACAAATCCATGCCAAAGTGCTGCCCAAAAGCAGTCATATATGACACATATGCTACTGTTCTATAGTCAGTTAGCGCTTCCTGCACAAATTAGCTAGTTAGCGTTTGCACGTATATGTGTATACTGAGCCATGCATGCATCACTGATTAGCTAGCTTGCATGCGCCTGTATATTGAGCCATCCATGCATCTCGGATTGGCTAGCTAGCATATATGTGCATGTATACCCGTACATTGAACTTGCCATGCATTGCATATATATATATCCGTCCATGCGTCCTCGCCGACGATGCAAGATAGATAGATGGTGCAAGATAGATAGGAGATGTACCGATCCGATCTCGCACAAAAAAAAATCAACATATATATGCGGTGCATTTATATGTCTAATGAATTTTGGAAACAGAATAAAATACGGCCACTCCCATGTTTGCCGTCTTAGCTAAAGTCCAGAAATAAATTGGTAACCCCCTTTCGTTCAGGTGGCCTTCACTCCTGAGCATAATCTCCTGCCAAATTATGAAATGAACTAAACAAAATTAGTTCCATCATGCCAAATATCATGTCATGGCCGCTAATGCTAATTCATTAGTTGCGGCATCATAATAATAAAATAAAATAACTAAACATGTTACCAACACGTGGACTTAGCTGAATTAAACAGGCATTGCCATATTTAGCGTGACTTCCAAAAGTGTCATCCACGCCCAGCATATAGGCCCTCCAGATGTTAGATATGCAACAAGGCCAACCTGAAATCTGACATCTTAGTTAGACAACTATACTCATACAAGGTCGTGTCTAGCTAATAAATTGGATCAAATTAAGTAAATTTGATAGCATCATACATGCTAATCCATTGCCAAATACTATGTCATAAGCATCTATAGCAAAATAAATCAATTGCACTCGCCATGGCCAAGTCCAGAGCTGCAACATGTCCTTTAGAACCTCAGCAAATTAAATATACTTTGCCTTAGCATAAAATAAATATAGCACCACATGCTGGATATATTGACATATTAGAACATGTTAAATAATGTTCTCACATACATGATCCAAAATCAGACTACTCTATCTAGTCCTCATGACAAGTTGCATGCATATATATATGTCATGCACCAAAGAATGTCAAAACCAATTGCCATGCCGTGGCATAACTAAAACAATAAGATATTCTCACATAATATATGCATATCTTATGGTTTCCCAAAAAGCTAGAAAGCTAGCTTCCAAACATATTGGGAGTATATATTAGCTCCTCAACAAATGAAATGTCGTTGCTAAAGTAAATGACCATCGTCAAATAAAATGACCATCTCAAGTGAAGATATATGCATACAACCATCCGCTACTACAGAGATTGAAGACCATTTTTTTTCATTTTTGTAGTTTGTAATAGGAAGCCATATGATGTAATCATATTTTTTGTATCATGTTGGAACTCTTAATCAGGGGTTTTCTCTTCGGAGATGTAATTAACATAATTTTTATACAAATATAAGAATTATGGAAGTATGGACTCGCAATACCTGTTCTTTTTATATTGTCCCATTTAAATTTATATTTGTCTCTGCTGACGCGGAGGCGGGTTTTAGCCGCCCGTTTCCCGGCATCACACGTCGGCAAGCGCGTACATACTGCAGATTGGATAGAAACAATGGACGTTGACAAGATATTCAGCGTATAGAGAGTTGGTACACGTGCAACCTCCATGGTAAGAGAACGTGATTCAAAAGCAAGAAGTTGAGAAAGAGTAGATAAAAGTAGAGAGAACCATCGTGCATGATTCTTACCAAAGGACGGCAATGATGATGAAGTCAAAACGGACCAAGGCGATGTAACTCTGGAACGGGTTGGATAGCACACCGTGGTGGCCGCAAAAGCTAAGCTTGCCGAAGGGTCACCACAGTCGGAGTTGGCCCACGCCGACGAGAAGAGAGAAAGTTCCAATTTACTATACGAGAGATTTCCCAAACTAGGGGCTCCTCATACGGTAGTTTTAAGGTGTTTTGCTCAGAGTTGGATACGTCTATGTAGGGCGGAGAACTTCCCTCGTCTACATCAACTAGCGATACGGTGCTAATTGATGTTGCACCCTCCATCTTTACTAATAGGCCTAAATAAATATTAAAGCCCACTAATAAATAAAGACATGGGCTTTGAGCGTTAAAATAAATGAGATATTTTATTATTTTCGGAATTAATTATTTTTGTGGTCTAGAATTGATTTTTAAGCCGTGAAAAATATTCCGATGGTTCCAAAAATTAGGGAAAATTCTCAGAGATATTTTGGAACATGAGCAACCTAAAATAAAGTATTTAGAGCTCATATTAGAAAATATTTTGGAGCATATAAAAATTAGAACATGCTCATAGACAATTGGGAATAGGTTCTAGAAAAAGCTAGAAAATCCCTAAGAAATTTAGAGAGATTGACTGATGGACGAGGGAATGAACAGAGTGATTTGGATTACAAAGAAAAGACTTTGAGAAGCTCCCCAAAGAAAACTTGAGCTTGGAAACAAGGATTTAGTTGTAGAGAAAGATAAAAAAAATGTGCCAAAGGAGGAAGCGACTGCTATTAAACGTGTTTTGAAAGCCTTTTCAATTTTGGTCAAAACCACACATTACAAAAATATATATGCACCAGCAAGTATGCACAACAATGTTTCTAACCCTATGATAGTTTTTATTTCATAAACATTGTTATTTAGCTAAATTACATGTGCAAATTAAATCATTTTAGCTATTTTCAAAACATGCAAATTTTGGGGTGTTACACGCCGTTGCCGGGGAAGGAATAAACTTTTCGAGAAAAAAATGCTTAAGCGAGATACTTAGAAAATGAGTTATTGTCGCTAGTCACCTCTAGTTTGGCAGGTTCACCCCTGTTTGTTTTTCTTTGTTTATATTTTGTACAGGGTATTAGCAGGATTGAATCTGATTCATTCAACTCTCGATCATCAGAGTCGGATCAAACAAGAAGGAAGCTCGTCACCAATGCCTGAAGCTATGGCTGAAAAGACCTTGTTGGAGTTCTCTGCTCAAATAGTAGACGACATCCGCACTGGTCCAGCACTAGAAACAAATAATCTTGAGTTTGAGCTCAAGCCAAGCCTCATCAACATGGTGCAAGGTATCCAATTCAGTAGAAAGGTGCATGAAGATGCAAGTACATATTCACAGGACTTCATGGAGGTTGGAAGCACCATAGCCATAGAAGAAGTTCATCAAGACATCATACTACTCCGACTCTTTCCATTCTCCCTAGTGGGAAGAGCGAAGCAGTGGTTTTATGCAAATAAAGAATATATCAATACATGGGCGAAGTGTTCCAAGGCCTTTCTAGCAAAATTCTTCCCAATAGGCAAGACCAATGCCTTAAGAGGAAAGATTACCAACTTCCAATAGCAGAAGACAGAGACCATTTCAGAAGCATGGGAGCGTTTGCAAGGATACATCCAAGATTGCCCCCATCATGGAATGGAAGAATGGTTACTCATGCAAGGATTTTATCATGGATTAACCCAGAAGACACGCGTGAGCACCTAGATGCAACTGCTGAAGGATCATTTTTGTCACTCACTCTTGGGAAAGCTAAGAACCTTATGGAGAAGATAGCAGATAATCGAACCGATCCCAAGACAACATTCAACATTGCAATCAAAGTGAAGAAGCAATTGAAGAAGTGAATGCATTGTCTACCAAGATGGATGCCTTACTCCACGGCTTGACCCGAGAGGGCCAAGTACAAAGAAGACCAAAGGGCAATTGAAGCAATGTATAAGCGAAATTCAAGCCCCGTCGTCGGGAAGGTTCCACACCAACCTAATTGGAGGCAACAACCATATAACCAAGGTATGAATCTAGGTAATTTTGCAAAGCAACCTTCTTTAAGAGAATTAGTTTTGCAGCAATCTAAGGTCAACTTATACATTAAAGATAGGCTTGCTATTAATGATAAAATCTTGGAAGATCTAAGAACTAAAATGGATAGTTTCTCCTCTGTCTTTAAGGATCAACTAGAGTTTAATAAAAGATAGAAGCAAGGATAGCGCAGCTAGCCGTTGCATTGCCTGTTGCCACTAACCCTAAACAGGTAAGATCCATTACTACAAGAAGAGGGAGTTCCACCAGAGATCCTCCCTATCCAAAAGGTGCAAGAAGGCCACCTGTGCTACCACCAGTGGCAGAAGAAGAGAACAACCACCCTGAAGTAGAAGTACTACCACAAGAGCCAGTACAAGACCAGGAAATGAGACAAAATTTCCAACATACAAGCTATCTACCATTTCCTCGTAGAAATAGAAGACCACAACAAACAGATGAGCAATTTGGTAAGTTCGTGGAAGTAATACAAAAACTATATGTCAATATACCTCTGCCAGATGCCATACAAGTCCCCACATATGCCAAGTACATAGGAGACATTCTCAACAAGAAGAGACCACTGCCATCCACTGAAGTAATCAAGCTAACAGAAGAATGTAGTGCGGCCATCCTCAACAAATTACTAGAAAAGAAGAAAGATCCAGGATGTCCCACCATTGATTGTACAATTGGAGATCAATATTTCAATAATGCACTCTGTGACCTTGGAGCAAGTGTCAGTGTGATGCCCACAGCAGTATACTACAAGCTCAACCACACTGCACTTGAACCAACATCAATGTGCCTACAACTGGCCGATCAATCAGTTCGATATCCATTAGGCATTGCTGGAAACATTCCAGTCAAGATAAGAGAGTTCTTCGTGCCAGCAGATTGTGGTGCTGGATATGCATCCAGACTCAAAGGTGTCACTCATCCTTGGGAGACCCTTCTTGAGCACCACCAACGCACACACTGATGTCAGGAAAGGAGAAACCAAGTTCACTATAAATGGACAAGAAGAGCAGTTCGCATTCAAGTCAAAACAAGAGCTCAACAAATCCATGAAGATGGTAGAAGAAGATCAGACAGTACAACCACCAGAGACAAAAAAATGCATCTCTGGAACATCAGCGAAATAAATAAATTCGGAAGGTCCAATTCGGAGGACTTTAAAAATCCGAATCCTCGCCGAAAGGTAACTCGGTATTTATCCGCATTTAATCCCTTATAATTTTCTTAGACATATTTATCTTTTAGCATTGCATTATAAAAATTCTACACCCCATATAAATAAATTTTATGGTGTGTAACGACCCGTTAAAAATATTTTATAGTGGTGGCATAAAAAAAATCTTTATTTCATGCATCTAAATTAGTTTACCTTCATTTAAATTCCTGCATTGTTTATATTTATATAATTATATTTAGTGCATGGTGGGCCCTCCACCATGGGTCCCACATGTCATCGACCTCACCTCACATACATCCCATCACATTATTTCATCCACTTCCACTCACCTCCACCATCCTCTCCTTTCCACCGTCCAAATCCACCAACCAACATCTTTTTATGGCTTAACCACGAAGCAAGTTTGATGGCACAAAATTTCAGCTAGGAAGGGGACACCTGGTGGGCTGCCACCCCCACCACTTGGGCACCCGCCCCCTCACCTCCTCCTCTATAAATAGTCTTCCTCCCGTTGCTTCTTTGCACCACACACACTTCAGAATTTTAGCCAAACAAGCTGCTCTCGACTTTGAGTTTTCTGGAGAGCTTGAGAGAAGAGAAGGAGGGTAGGAAGAGAGGAGTAGTGAGTGAGAAAAATAGAGAGTGAGCAAGAGTTCCATTAGCAAGTGAAGAGAAGAGGTAGTGCTGCAATAGACCATCATAAGATTAGTGGAGATGCTGTCCAAATAGGGTTAAGAAGACTAAAAATATTTGGGGAGGTTATTCGAAATCCAAACTAGAAACTCTAAAGCATCTTGAAGAATGACTAACCTATGGACCGCTAACTCTGGACGGCTAACCACTAACTTTCTCTAACCCCCTCTGCACTAGTGTTCTGTTCTTAAGTGACTTGCAGGATGAAGGGTGTCGTTAAGGGAATTGCTGGAGCTGTCAGAAACATCAGGACAAGGAGCTCATCCCATCACACTTCGGTAGTTGGCTCCGACATGAACATCGATCCCCCACCGGCCGTGCCTCCACCAGCATCATCCTCAGCACCTCGAAGGGTCCTCCTGAGGTCATCTCACCATGGCCTGAGAGACTCCAGAGAAAGGGGCGTGTACAAGAAACTCAAGACCAAATACTTCGCCCACACGCCGATTCTCGATCCTACACTTCTTTTTGAGGCAGGTATGGCTGATGAATTCGACACTATTTTTCCGCTAGTTGGATGGACTGCTTTTGCAAACCTTACTGAGTTAGGGTCAAAGCTCTTGACCATAGAATTTCTCAGCACCCTCCAACTCAAAGATCAGGGGTTTATTTTAGACTTTTCACCGAGGAGTTTCCTCTCACTTGGAGAAACCTTAGTGACCTTCTAGGTTTCCCCCGTGATACACCTATAGATATAGAAGTGGCCTTGGGTGATTTTGACACACACAGATTTTGGACCGCCATCTCCAGAGAACCATTTCTCCATGCACACCGCACAGGAGACATAGAGCATCCCACGCTTAGATTCTTACATAGATGGTTGGGAGTGACCTTTTTCCCCCGAGATGATGAAAGCAAGGTTAGAGTGGCAGATTTACAGCTGATGTATGCAGCTGTAAAGAAAGTCAAAGTTTCACCTGTTCACCTCTTGGTCAATCATTGGTTGAGTGTCCCCCACTACAAAGTGGGAGGTGTGGCCATTTGCTCGCTTGTCACTTGTGTTGCCACAAGTCTTAAATTGATAAATGGAGCTTCTCTTGACTTTATTGAGGATCATAGAGAGATTTATGGTTTTGACTATTTTCCCCATGGCCACTTATTGAAAAGAGAGAATGGCATTTTGTATACGACTTATGGTAATGCCTCAATCCGGTTACCTAACCCAGAGTTGGCCTTATATTCTGTGCAAGACCTTCATGTTGAGTTGCAGGTACAGCCCGTGAACGCAAGAACACCTCGAAGGGTAGCGTCTGAGACAATGGCACGTAACCATAATCCAGTCTGGCATGGTGCTGATGCTCCTCAAGAGGAGCCAGCACACGCCAGCTTTAATGAATGGCAGGCACCCCATTACCACTCACTGAACCCATGGGCATACCCACGAAGCCAACCAGCACAACCTTATTATGGGTACTACCCACCATACACACCCACAGGAGAAGGACCTTCTGGAGCAGGACCCTCAGGAGAAGCATATAGATATTCATGTGATACCTTTGGTACAAGAACAGAAGAAGAAGAACCGCACCACGACTTCGAGCCAGGGCGCAACTCTGATGCTACTGGGTTTATCTACACCCAGCAGCATTATGATGAACAAGTGGCATTCCAGGACCGCACCGCCGCCCTTGACTACACCACACAGTGGTGGAATGATCAGCGTCAGTGGAACTACAACACCACTCAGACGCTAGGCACCATTCGGGAGAGTCAGGGCCAGACCACCACTGCCCTGCATGACCTTGTGAATGCTGAAAATCCATAATCCACCACCGCCGCTGCAAGATTAGCTTGGGGGAGGACCCCCATTATCAAGGTAAGTTTTCTTTTCCTTTTTACTTTCAGTTTGTTTATCGCATTTAAAAAAACAGAAAAACCAGAAAACCCAATAAATATTTGCTTGCTATTTCAAGTTATTACTTAGTTTGCTATTTACTATCTTTGGTGTGCTGTTTAAATTTTGAGCATGTTTAAAAATGAAAATCAAATAAAAAGGGTGTGTAATATAGTTTGCTTTAAAATTCTGTTTGTTATAAATAAAATTGTGTAGACTTGAAGAATGCATGATGGAAATGGTGAATAGTTGCTTTGCCGTAATTCTTTGCAAGTACCTAGCTTTAACATTGAGTTCTCCCAAGATTTGGATACACTGTTTGACAACTGGATTTACTCTACACTTTAAACCTATGGGAGCATATGCTTAAACTAAGTCTAGGTAGTTGATGGACTTGATATGATGATAGTCTGAGCTGCTGTTTATTATGTTCCTAAGTGCCACTAAATTCTGGAGATTTGTTTGTGAAAATAAATGTTTTATGATGAGTTCTTGATATGACAGAGAGTTAAAATTCCTACCACAGCTATAATTGTTCATTAGAATAGGAAGCCTCCACATATTTGTAGGGCTTGTGTTTGTTCGGGCTATATCGATCCCTAGGGACTCATCATATGGCTAAATCCTAGTTTCACACACTCATGTTCACCCTTGCTACTTCTACCCTGGAAGTACGCACCACATATATATCCTATCTTCACCCATTCAAAATTGTTCTACTCTTACACTGAGAGTGAACACCAAAAATATTTTCCCTTGTTCATTTGCTAGCCACATATTTAAAGATCAATGCTCCATGTGTCATTCGCTATGTCCTCTACAAATTTGCCAATTGTAAGAGTATTCTTTTTGGGCCGAAAGATATATGTAAAAAAAGACAAAAGAAAGAAGCGAGAAAGAAAGATTTATGAGCCCAGTTTTCATCAAGTTTTTCAAGTTCAAAGTTTAGAGGAGTCATCTTCCAAATAAAGGAGCATTGATAGAATTATTTTACACCCCTTCTCCTCCCACAAATATTCTCTCCACTATTCTAACCATATGTAAAATCACACATGCACAAACCGATTGGTTGTATGTTGAGTTCCTCCGGATCCATGGTTCGATCGGGCCAATGCATTAGTTCTCCACACATATGAGCTCCACATAAGCTTTCATTAGAATAGGGTGAGAGAGTGAAGGATCATTTATAAATGCCTTGAACCATAAATACCACATATTCTGAGAGCAAGAGAGAAGGCATACCTCTTTTCAATGCCTTAGAGAGGATCCAAAAATACCACATATTGAGAGACTTGAAAGGGTCATACTAAGGAACTCTGAGTTTTATCTTTAAAATCTTGTAAAAACTCCAGAACAGAGGTGGAAAAACAGAGCATGAGACAACAGTGCTTGACTTAATTGTTCTGTCTTTCAACTGCTTAAGACCCAAGTGCAGGTAAAAGCCCCATGGTTGAAAGAAACATGAGTAAGTTTGGAAGTTCTGATAGTCCACTCTAGTAAGTGGATGAATTCTTGTTTAAAACATGTGTACTTGTAAGGCGTGAAAGCATTGTAGCAACTCCTGATCCATCTTTTGTAGCTGTTTGCTCAGGGACGAGCAAAAGCTAAGCTTGGGGGAGTTTGTTGATGGTTGTTAACCATCAACTTTATATGTCAACTAGAGAGAGAAAGAGGGGCATAATCTGATCACCACCATAGATTTAGGGCTTTAACTGACAAATTCCACGAGTTTTGGTGAATATGTGTTTCTGTAGGGGATTATCAGAAAACTACCCAAGAAGGCCCACATGTCGGATTTACAAAGAGAGAACAAGCGTACGTGTAAAAAAGAACAATCTGGAAGACTCGGGAAGGCAACCCCTGGAAGCGGTGCCCCACCTGGCATAGGCCAGGGGTGGTCGCCTCTGCCCTAGGGGCGGCCGCCTCCCCCCTGCAGCCAATCAGGGGGAGTCTCGCGGATCCTGCCTCCACCGACTTTGAGGAGCAATAAAAATTGTCCATTTAGGTCGGTTTGATCCGACAACTGTGGTGCCTCCGAGAGGGCTATATATTTAGGGCCCCCCGGGAGAAACCCTAATTCATTCTAGAATTCATTCTATAGAGGTAGCCATTAGCAGAGCCAGGGTTTAGAGAGATCTCTCCACCAGAGAATTAGAATAGCTACTCTAATTCTTCAAGTTCTACATAGGTTTAAACTAGATAGAGGAAGAATCGGGCGCTTGTGCTCGGAATTCCGGATCTTCATCATCAAGGATTGGTATTATCTTGTATCTATTCTTGTGACTTTATTCTAGTATCATTATGTCTCTATTTATTATGTTCCTAGTTTATTCTAGTTCTACATTTGATATGGTTATAATTGATAATTAGTTTATGTATATGTTTGCAAAGCACTTAGCTCTCTTCGCGAGAGGGTTAGGTGGTAGATTTCATGTAAGCATGGTGCTTAGATGTCATTTACGTGCAAATGAACCCTATTGGCCGGGTCGTGTGGTAGATCGCGGAAGTGACAGTTCCGTTGAGTCCTTTGTATTCCATCCCCCGTTGGTAGGTCTAGCAGAATTAAAGTTGTGTAGGAAGTCCTACTATGACTTGGCTTTTTATAGCAATGATCCTTATACATAGATGAAGAGTCTTTTGTTCTATATATGATAGTGTAGCATTAGAGTAGATGAATGACTTAGTAGATTAGAACCTACCTAGAAATTCTATTTCTTGAACTAATTAGGCGTCGACCTACCTTTTGTTGAGTAGTCTATCTCTAATCTCTGTGTGATTTATTCCCTGAGCTTTATAATTCATATTCTTTATTTATCATGATTTACCCCTCTGCCAAAGTATGTTACTATGAAATCACTCACTCATAAGTAGTCATGTCTTGCAAGTTTATCTCATTGTTTAAGTCCTTAGTTCTTTCCCTTGAGCTAAATATAAATTAACGATACCTGGAATACTTCCCGGTGAAGTGCTACGATGGTGTATTATCTGTTCACTTACGGATCTCATATTTATTTTACTAGAGGAGCAGTTTCTATACCAACACTTCTGGCGCCATGCTAGGGATGACAACTTAGCTTAAGTGGTGTTAGAAGTGTCAACAATTAGCGACAAGAATACCCGAAAGTGCATACTAACTTGAAACATGCCCTTGCTTTTATTTGAAAATAAAAGATTTGTTTTCTTTTATAATAAAAATATAAATATTTTTTTCATGGTAGTCCGGGGTATCTCCCGGTAGTGCTTGTTTTAGGACAAAGCTCGTCCATGGAAAACCTTTTGAAATGAGTCCAATGTTGATGATGTGGTTTCCTCTCCAACACCAACCTTTGTGAGCCAATCTATAAAACTCATGCCGAAACATTTCAAGACTTGCAAAACCTATGATAGACAAAAGCATCTACAACAACCCTCTTGAAGATTCTTTGGGCAGAGAGCAAGAAGGGGTTGTAGATCTTGCAAGTAGCGGCAGAGTTATAGATTGATCTAGGAGATTTTTTGTATGAGCATGGAATGAGTGGGACAGTTAGGAAATAACTTCCATGCTCATTGATAAAATCTTCTGTTTTAGGGGGAGCATGATAGCTCAAATCCTCCGCAACATTCGAATAGGTTGTGGTTGTTACAGAGATTGACTTAAGCTCACCCCTAGGATTAGGAACAGATGTGGATGAGACATTGAAGTTTGGCATAGAGGGAGAAGGGATAGAAATGTCTTCTATAAGAATTGATCCTCCCTCTATGTCTTGGAAGTGTTGTTGATGTCTCAAATGGGAATTTGAGGTATGAGATGATGTTGAAGTGGGAAACTCTATGGTATTCCCAAAATCAGCATCAAGAAAAAGGTCATCCTCGAATTCAAAGGGGCACACGAAAGGATGTGATGCATCATCCCTCAGAGTGTGATGTGTCCTCAATGGGAGGTTCCTCAACTGATTATGAAAATGACTTGAAGGTATTTCAACTTCGGTTGTGGGCATCTCCTCTTGTTAGTCGGGGCTTCCTTCTAGGAACTCATCGTAATCTCCGGTGTAAAGAGTGTTTTCAAGGAATTCCTCCTAGATGGCTTTCCCCTTACTAATGGATTTATGTATGGAAGAGCCTCCTATGGTATGAGCATACCATTGTTTTGCTCTACCCAACAGGGAGAACGGGGTTCCATTTAACAGTTTCTTGTGTCCTGCCAAAAAATTAGGCAAGAACCTAAGTGCTCGATTTCCCGAAGGTGGGTAACAGGATCCTCGTCTTGTTGCCTATAGAAAGGTTGCTCTCGAACCATGGCTATGAAAGCGGGGTGAATATCATAGACATTTGTAAGAATGGGATGTGGTGAAGGTGGAGGTTCTAATGAATCGCCCTTTGGAACCGAGAATTTATGGATAAGAGTGGAATCCATGTGGTAGGGATGATACTGGTGGTATGTTGCATAAATTTTTTTGGTAAAAAGATAAATAAAAAGGATACACGGATGACTTGGTTCGAGTCTAGAATAGCTACCGTTCCCCGGCAACGGCGCCAGAAAGCTTGTTGGCATTTCTTAGCGTAAGAAGATAAATCCGCAAGCTACCATTCCCCGGCAACGGCCCCGGGAGCATCGTTGTAGCTTTCACCAGGAAGTATTCAGGGTATCATAATTTCCACAGGAAACGGAGTGAACTAGAAAGAAGCAAGGACGTCCAAGAGAAGAAGGTAGAAAGATATTTTGTAGGGAGAGAGGGTTTTTCTAAGGTCTTCCCAAGGTCACTAGATAACCAAGCTCAGGCTTACCGCACCCACTTACTTCAGAGCAGCTGTTCCTTTCCGATCCTCGAAAAGACTGGGAAAAAAGTGATCAGGGTCAGGCCACCAAAGCTCTACGAAAACACCAACCTGAACGTGGTGGAATACAAGGGCCTGATTGGAGCTGTCACCCCCGGGGCTACCACAACTATCCAAGGGGTTGGGCGCAAACTCAAGTAACTCCCTAGCCCAGACACCGCGTCTACACTAGAGGCTACTACTCTAGCCCGGATCCTTGGACTAGAGCACTCGGTCGAGCGGAGATCCCGTAAGCGAGATAAGTAAGTGCCAAACTTGATTAAATAGATAACTTAAAATTGCATAGAAAGAACTCGGATATTACTCACAAAGGAGTCGGCACCGTAGAGGTACAAAGTTGAGGCGAGCCCAACAAGCTGGCTACTCCTCGGCTCTTCCCTCTCCTCTCTTCCTCTTTTCTAAAGTATACAATTAGGTGAGAGCACCTAGAGGGACACTACTACAAAGATATATGATGTGGAAATGAAGCTTGATAGTGTAGAATGTGTCATTTACAATGGGGGAGAGGCCCTCTACTTATACTAGAGAGGAGGGGGACACTTTTGCACATCACCCCCTACCTAATGACGATGCTGGGCACCAAACCGACCTCCCTCAGGTCGGTAACTGTTGACGGTAGATAACCTATTTTTAACCGTCATGTAGACATGAAAAAGGACCTAAACATAATTACCTTCTAGATATAGGGCTTACACTAATGGAATTCCATGAGTTTTGGTGAATGTCTATTTCTGTAGGGTGTCAGCTGAAAACAACAAAGGAAGGCCCACATGTCAGGTTTACATTGAGATAATCGGGATCCGGTCAAAATTCTGTGATCTGGAAGGTTCGAGAAGACACTAGACCAAACGGGAGGCCGAACCGCCTCGGTGGGGAGGCGGCCGAGGCGGCCGCCTCGGGACCTCGACTAGTCAGAACAAGTCTCGCGGATCCCTGTTCCACCACCTTTGAGGATGAATAAAAATACGTTGATTTAGGTCGGTTTGATCCGACGGCTGCGGTGCATCCTAGGGGGCTAACAACGAGGCATCCCCTAAACCCTAATTTCATTATCTCTCAGCCAGGATCAAAGGTAGAGGTGTCCCATGAAAGGATGACCTCTCCTCTCTAGAGAATTAGGGCTAGACATTCCAATGTAGTAGATTAGATCTAGATGAGAGTTAGGGAGAGCGGAGCTGCGCTCCGATTCTAGAGAAGTCTTCAGAGATTTGGTATGTCTTTGTATCTATTCTTTACAAGACTTATGCTTTAATATATTTATCTTCTCAATTTACTTTTATGCCTATCTTGTGATTGTTAGTATAGTAGTTATGCTTTAGTATGGGATCTTCGCTCGCATCGAGTGCTCTAGTTTTCATGAGATTAGAGTAGTAATTGATAATGTAGACATGGCGTCTAGACTAGAGGTTACCTAAGATTGCACCCAATCCTACGGATTGTTGTGGTAGCCCCAGGGTAGTGACAGCCCTGACGGCCGACGTATTCCACCTCGTTCGGGTTGGTGTTGTAGGACCGTAGTCGGACCTTCCTAGCCCCCTTCTCATCCCTTTCCGTGGCTAGTGCTCCGATGTCCCGAAGTGCTATTGTATGATTGCTATATCTATCCATCCCCTGTTATTATAGAACCAGAGTAATAGAGAAGTATTTAGTAACCTTGATCTCTCCCGTTGTCCTCTCACTCTAGCTACTCATTTATCATAGAATTCTCATGTGTGCTTTATTATTCATATTACCTTCTATATATATATCATTTATCCCTGCTATAGTTTAGTTGGTTTACTAAGTTAGTAGATACATGATGGATACATGATGGTGAATTATCGATTCTTTAACCTTTGCTTCCCCGTGGTAAAATATAAATAACGATACCTGGTTTACTCCCGGTAAAATGCTATAATGGTAAGTTCTCAGGCGCTTGCAGAATCCTTCATATTTTAGTTGCACTTAATTTATACCAACAAGCATTTTTGGCGCCGTTGCGGGGAAGCAATTTGGCGTAAAGATTTTGATAATGATCTTGATATCTCGCTAATTTAGTGTATCACTAGCTTTAGTAGGATTATCCCTTGTTCCGTTGAGTTGTGGAATAAACAGACAAAGGATGTCATTTTGACCTTCCGACAAGTTTTCACAAGGCAATGAAGAGCCCAGGGTCCCTCAACATTCATCATTGATCAACACCGGAACCCCGCCACCTCACAGTTTGCGTATACATATATATTTTTTCTAACCATGTGTAGAATGAAGAAAGGTCATCGTCACAAGAATTCAAATCACATCTCAAGTGACGAACATAGATGTTGCACCACTCACAAATTTCATTATGTGAGTCATGGTAAGTATGATCAAGAAAAGTGAGATAGTCTTGCTCATGGACTTTAAAATTATGAGTAGTTATCTTTTATATTCTTACATCCCACTGCATGTTTACTTTTAGGATATTCATGCATCCACTCCACTTTTTGTTGTTTGCTCACCCATTGCATGTTTAGTTTCTTGCACTCATCCCTGCCATTTGCATCTAAAAAAAGAAGTGCTCCTCACCTTGATCATGCTCTGTCATCTCCGTCTAAGTAAATCTCTGTAGTGCTTTCATGCTTCCCTTGTTTGCTATAGTATGTTTTGGTTTGGAAGTACTTCTTAAGGGTATTTCCAAAGGTTTTTAGATATGGAGTCTAGTTTGGTTATTGAACCAAAAATGTGCTCTCGTAGATCCTGGTTATTTTGTTGGACTAACCCCTCGCAGAAAACTCTCAAATCCAATTTGGGTAAGTCAAGAGATGAACACACTTCGGAGACGAAGCAAGGCATATGATGAACTCCAACAACTTCACACAAAAGACACAATGCATTCATCGTCCAATGAAGAATTGTAAGTATCAAATATCATTCATATTGTCTTTTGTTGCAAGTTACCTTTGCTTTGAACCATGTTAAAGTGCCATAAAAAAGTTGCCGAGAAAACATGATAAATAAAGTCTATGCTAAAGTAACTCAAAAAACCATCTCTTTGTTAGCATAGATTAATTTCAAATAGATAGTGGATGCTAGCCCATAGTTTGAAATTATTGCAATCCTTTGGGTATGCGTCCACTAACATTTTGTAGGAAAGAATTTATGGTGTGTCTGTTCATGGTTTGTCATGAACTTGCCAAATCACCACTTCAGTGATAGAACAAAGGAGACAAGAGTGCCACAAGAAGGATCATCATCTTGAACTCAAAGAAGTGGATGAACAAGGCGACATGCTATGAGTAACATTGAAGACATCATAGCATTGAGCCCAAAACTCGAGCTAGGATGCCAATGAGGAGCAGGGTGTAACTCACCTCATTTTGGCCAATCAAAGACCTGCTCTCGTTGTTCTTGAAGACACCATCTTGCATGTCGGCAGCAAGGACAAGGATGGCATGATAAACATGCATCCTGGTGTCAACCAATCATCATCAAGCGTTGACTACCAACCAAACCCAAGAAGACCAGGAACAACTACATTTGCAAGATGATGTCCCTAAGCCATTGGAGATGAACCCCCTTCCTTGATCATCAAGACGGATGGCGTATCATTAATAGCAACTCTTCACCATGCCGCTAGAAGACAAAGACCATCAAGGAAGAACTCAAGTCTACATCTCCAATGAACATCAATTCGTCAACCAAGGCTCAACAAAATTCAAGAATGAATGATGAAAGAAGATCATGCAACTGTCTGTATCTTCATCCCCTGGATTGGACAAGTCCAAAGAAGAGTAGAATCCAAAGGAAAGATCTTTGCTCAATGGGCCTATAATCAAGATCCCTCTCCGATAGATGAAGATTTAAGAACAAAGGATGAACAGTGTTTATGGACATAGGAGTACAATACACTCTGAGGGATGACTCAACACTCATATTTGGCTTCACGTGGAGAGCGACAACAAGCTCAAGCTTGGGGAAGGAAGGCCGATGGCTCTTCAAACGATGATCCAGCAATGCTCTTCCTCTTCTCAAGCCTCCGTCGCCCTGGCACGCTGGTTTGCAATCCCTCCACTCGCAATTACTTTCTCTCTATAAGTTTGAATGTTTTCTATAGAAGTCATACACACAAATCAAACTTAAGACAAAGTAAAATCAATCTTTAAGAGAAGAAGTAATGGTGAGTAAATGTTCTATGCTAATTAAAATTTTCAACCCAACTTTTCTCGTAGCATAGAATATGACCTTTAGCTTTATCACAACTCTACCCTTGTTATTATTCCTTCGGATATGTGTTGTCCACTAATTCTTTGCAGAGAAGAAACAATAAGTGGAGCACAAGGTCTAGGGAAAGGACCACTAGAAGCATCTACTCTTCATCACAGGGTGATCCAGTGATAAAGACTACTGGATAAGGAAAGAACATGGGTGACACCTTCCTCAGAGTTACCATCTCAAGAAATGCAATTCTCAAGGTCTCTACCTTTTGGATCAAAAGATGCACCAAAGGTATAAACATAACAAGAACTCCTGCTTAGAGGACTTAAATCATCGAACCCTCACCAAGGAGGTAACTTGGTAGTTATCCATACTTCCCATTTCAGCATTGCATAAGTTTTTCTTTAGCATATTTACTTTCTCGCATGATCAATTCTTGTTGCATATTTACTTTGCTGCATCTCGCATTAGAAAAGAAAATAATTATATCTTGCATTGCATCTAGAAAATGCTAAGCCCCATGTGAATAATTTTGTGGTGCGACAACCCACAAAGATATCCACGGTGGTGGCATAAAAATAAGTTTTCATCCTAGCTACATTTACCTATCTGCATATCATAAAATATAAAAGTACAAAAATATTAAAGATCCTGTTAAAAAGATGTTTATGTTAAAGGAGGTTCTAGACACCCAAGGCTTAGAGGTTTATCACTAACGCTTAATTAGTTCCACAAGCTTTGTTGTCTATTTGAGCTTCACAGAACTTAAAGGATCAAGATGAGCTAACAGCGTAAGGACGTCCCGTCTCCCCGTCGGAGTGCTGCCCTCAACACCAAGTGCCGTCTCCAACAGCAACTATCCACGACGCTCCAAGAGGACCATAACGCCTTCATTGCCAGTCAGCAATATCGATAGACTACGTCAACATCCAGCTTGGGGGAGAGCATCCCCCGTGTACCAAGCTAAGTGATCCCAACTTGTACATTTATCTATCTTATAGTTTGCTTTGTTTAAACAACTAAAGAAGATGCATAACCTTAGAAACCTAGAAAGATTTCTTTATTCTTTTTCTTTAGGAGAGCTCTTTTAATATGTCTTTAAAATGATCCTGGAATAAACTCTTTATGGAGATGATAAATAGTTGCTCTGCCGTAATTCCTCTCAAGTACCTAGTTTTCAACCTTGCACTCTCCCGAGTTTTAGACACAACTGTTTAGATTTGAGATTTGCTCTGAACCTAAAACTTGTGGGTAGCGAATACTTGATCTAAGTCTAGGTAGTTGTCGGATATGATATGGGAAGGTTTTGAGCTACTGTCCATCTTGTTGCTAGAGATACTAGAGTTCTGACAATTTATTTATGAAAATCTTAAATTTCTGCATGATGAGTTCCTTTATGATGAGAGTTTAAATTCCTACCACGGCCATATATTCATGCTTACTAGATTAGGAAAACCAGCTTTATATATATATATATATATATATATATATATATATATATATATATATCATTTTGTAGGCATTGAGTGTAGTTATGCTGTGTTGACCCTTAGGAATTAGTCATGCAGTTAAAGTCAATACTACGTGCTCTCCATCCATTGATCTATGCTACTTCTGTCCTCAGAAGCATGCAGGCATTCATAATGCTACATTCATTCTGTGCCACTTCTGTTCCTAGAAGTACCACCCATATATATAGATCTACATCCACTACATTATGTGCTGTTTCTACCCTGGAGACACGCACTCATGCTGCCCCTACCCTGGGAGTATGCATTCATCCATTCATCCACATACATACACACCATTCATTCCGATCCATCCAGAAAATGTTCTACTCCTACTCTAGGATTGAACACCCAAAAATATTCATTGTCATCCTATCCTATTCCATTGTACAATAAAGCTCCAGTTATTTCAGTTGATACTCCCTATTGCTATTGCTATAGTTTTATTCGAAAGGATTGGTTGCTCAAAAAAAGAGAAAAAAAAAAAGAAGAAAAAAAATAAAAAAAAAAAAAAAAAAAAAAAAAGAAAGAAAGTGAAAAGAAGCAACCAAGTCCTCCTCTTCAAAGGTCCTCAAAAGTTTCCAAATAAAGGGAGGTATGTTCTCCCCAAAGGAGCAAGTGTAGAAATAGATCCTCACCATTGATCACCCTGCATTCATCTCCTTATCACCATCTTTCATATCACTCATTTCATTCTCCTCATTCACATGCACATATGACTTTATTATATGCTTAGTTCCTCTGAATCCATGGCTTAACTATGCAATATATGTAAGTGAGCTTGAGTTGTCTCCCCACCTATGAGCTCCACATAAGCCTGTTAGAAGTAGGGTGAGAGAGAGAAGGCAACCTCGCTATGCCTTAATTCCAAAAATACCATATATTCTGAGATAAGAGAGAAGGCATACAATACACACATGCCTTGGAGAGGATCCAGAAATACCACAAATGAGAGACTTGAAAGGGTCATACAAGGAATCTCTGAAGTTTTATTTGAAAATATTACAAAAAACTTTGGAATAATAGTTGATCAAAGAGCGAGAAACATAGCGCTTGACTTTACCGTTCTGTCTTTCAACTGCTCAAGACCCAAGTGACGGTTACAAGCCCCATGGTGAAAGGTAATATGAGTAAGTTTCGAGACAGAATAGTTCACTCCAATCCAGAGGAGAGTTCTTGTTTGAATGCATGTGTACTTGTGAGGCGTGAAAGAATTGTAGCAACTCCTGATCCATCACTGAGTCTATCTTTGCTCAGGGATGAGCAAAAGGTAAGCTTGGGGGAGTTTGTTGACGGTAGATAACTCCTATTTTTAACTGTCATTTAGACATGAAAAAGAACCTAAACATAATTACCTTCTAAATATAGGGCTTACACTAATGGAATTCCATGAGTTTTGGTGAATGTCTGTTTCTGCAGGGTGTCAGCTGAAAACAACCAAGGAAGGCCCACATGTCAGGTTTACATAGAGATAATCGGGATCCGATCAAAATTATGTGATCTGGAAGGTTCGAAAATGCACTGGACCAAACGGGAGGCCGAACTGCCTCGGTAGGGAGGCGGCCGCATCCAACCTAGGGGTGGCCACCCCGGGACCTCGACCAATCAGAACAAGTCTCGCGGATCCCTGTTCCACCGCCTTTGAGGATGAATAAAAATACGTTGATTTAGGTCGGTTTGATCCGATGGCTGCGGTGCATCCTAGGGGGCTATATAAGGAGGGCCCCTGGCCCCTGGACGAGGCATCCCCTAAACCCTAATTTCATTATCTCTCAGCCAGGATCAAAGGCAGAGGTGTCCCATGAAAGGATGACCTCTCCTCTCTAGAGAATTAGGGCTAGACATTCCAATGTAGTAGATTAGATCTAGATGAGAGTTAGGGAGAGCGGAGCTGCGCTCCAGTTCTAGAGAAGTCTTCAGAGATTTGGTATGTCTTTGTATCTATTCTTTACAAGACTTATGCTTTAATATATTTATCTTCTCTATTTGCTTTTATGCCTATCTTGTGATTGTTAGTATAGTAGTTATGCTTTAGTATGGGATCTTCGCTCGCATCGAGTGCTCTAGTTTTCATGAGATTAGAGTAGTAATTGATAGTGTAGACATGGCGTCTAGACTAGAGGTTACTTGAGATTGCACCCAATCCTACGGATTGTTGTGGTAGCCCCTGGGTAGTGACAGCCCTGACGGCCGACGTATTCCACCTCTTTCGGGTTGGTGTTGTAGGACTGTAGTTGGACCTTCCTAGCCCCCTTCTCATCCCTTTCCGTGGCTAGTGCTCCGATGTCCCGAAGTGCTATTGTATGATTGCTATATCTATCCATCCCCTGTTATTATAGAACCAGAGTAATAGAGAAGTATTTAGGAACCTTGATCTCTTCCGTTGTCCTCTCACTCTAGCTAGCTACTCATTTATCATAGAATTCTCATGTGTGCTTTATTATTCATATTACCTTCTATATATATCATTTATCCCTGCTATAGTTTAGTTGGTTTACTAAGTTAGTAGATACATGATGGTGAATTATCAGATTCTTTAACCTTTGCTTCCCTGTGGTAAAATATAAATAACGATACCTGGTTTACTCCCGGTAAAATGCTACAATGGTAAGTTCTGTGCGCTTACGGAATCCTTCATATTTTAGTTGCACTTAATTTATACCAACAGTAACTTAATTACCAACCGATTACAGGCGAAAACTGGAGAAGAACCGATCATTAAGTGGGTGAACCAGAGCTAAACCGATGGATTCTGCGTTGTGTGCAATTACTAGGCCGAGATTATAGGCGCCTGGCCGGCTCAACCGGGCCGAACCAGCCATAAACCGCGGCCCGGCCGTGCATAAACCACATGGGCCAGCAACCGCCTTCGGGCGCCCAACGAGCAGTCGCCACGTGGCCACTCCGGCCAACCGAAACCGCGCCCGCCCGCTCAGCACGTGAGCGCACGCGCATCCCACGTAGGGGCCCGCCAACGCCACGTGTGGCCTTCCTGTTGGCTGGCCATTCGAACGGGCGTTCCTGCCCGTGCTCCCGCTCGCCAGCACGCTGACACGCACGTGCGCTCGCTCGGGAGACCGGTGCACCATGTGCCGCCGTCCGAATGGCTGGCTGGGTCGCCGGTCTCCCCCAGCCGGCAGTGGCTGCGGCGCGGGGCCTGCTTGCCAGCGGCTGTCACCAGCATGCGGGTAGCTGCCTGTTGCCGCTGTACTGCTGCCACGTGGCGGCCTCTGTTAGGTCCACGTGGCACTGTTGGGGGTGCTAACGTCAGCGATGACGTCAGCACTCCTTTTTAATTTGGAACTTTTATATCTTTTTATTGGGAGCTCCGAATATAGCAAATAATATATGCATTTTGATCAGCATGACGAGAGCTTCACAATGGTGCAGTCCATTTCTTTGTTTGAGATACTTTTATTTCATTAAATATTCAGTTTCCCGCAAAACAAGTCTAAAAACCAAAACTTGTGGAACTTGTTAGATAAATAATATATTTGCTACGTTGTTCTTCAAGATTTGATCGTTTTGGATTATATTGGCGGTCAAAATATATGCAATAAAGAGTGCCAACAGCCAGGCTCCCTTAGCCAGCAGGGCTCTGATGAAGGTGATGAGCCGTCGTCGGCCGAGGAGTTGGCCGAGTGGGAGGTGCCTCCCAAACCTGATTGGCGAGAGCCCTTCGTCAAATACCTAAATGACCTCCTTGTCCCGGAAGATAAAACTCAAACCGAGCAGCTGGTCTGAAGTAGCCATTCATACCTCGTGGTAAATGGTGAGCTGATGCGCAAAGGCCCAAGGGCGCCATAGTTCGCCACACCGTCCCCATTGGCAAAGCCAATGAAGCAGTGAATGTTCGTCCTAGATGGAACCTGGGCAATGGTGAGGCCCACCATCGCCCCGCGGTGGATGCCGAATCCCACCGCTCTCTGAACGCGCGCCGAGTTGTCCTCCGGGCACGTAGCGAGGGTCTTGCCTCTAGCACCCACGAAGTTGGCTGCCACTTCCTCCGCTCTAAGGACGGCAGCCAACTGATCCTTCAGATCTGTGAAAGACGGAGATAAGAACCCAAATGGGGCAGGAACAATTGCTAAAGGCACGACAATGATAAGGACAGGAACTTACCAACCACACGCCGGTCAGATGCCTCCTGCAGGGAACGGGCAACCACCGCTTAGTCGTCAGGCCTTAAAGCATGCAAACCAATCCTGCAACTCTTTGGCAAAGCCTATGGAAGAAAAGTAGTGAGCAGAACTCAGAGACAAAAATTTAAGAAGACGAAGGAAAACCAAAACAACCCGGAGGACAAACAATTACCAACAGTCTCACTCTTCAAAATGAGGATGGCCTTCTCCGCCTCCTCCCGACGCCTAGCCTCCTCGGCAATCTGAGCCTAAAGGGTGGACTCCGCAGCTTGACGCTGCTCCCGCTCCCGCTCTAGCTCCGCCTGCACTTGACAGAGTTCTTTACGAGCCATCTCAAGCTTGGCGACATTAGCGGCAGTTGCCGCAGCTTCAGCAAGGCCAAAAAGCAGGTTCTGATCCTGCACCAAAGACTAGAAGAAAAAAGAACTCTCAGAGACGAGTGGAAATCAAGAAAGACAAACAAAATACAAGAAGAAACATACTCACACTCTTCATGCCACCAAAGGTAGTGGCAAAATTGTCAAAGTAATTTTTCACCGCCTCCAGACGGTGAGGACGGCTAAACACTAGGATCGCCGGCGATGGAGGCACAACACCCGGAGAGATATCCATTGGCGACTTCTATTGGTATTTCTTAGCGCAATCGTCAAAGATAGGATAAAAGGTCTATCCCTAACGATGGCGCCAGAAATACCGGGTTGGTAGTTTCCTAGCTCGGCTACTAGAATTGTTAAGTCCTAGCAGCCTTACTAGGAAACACCTTGATAGATCATAATCTTTTAGATAATATCCGCAAGCGCACGGATCTATCGTTGCAGATTTCACCGGGAAGTATATCGGGGTATCGTTATTTATATTTTCCCAAAGGAAGGCATGGTGTAAAATACCTCTAGCATAGATATAGAACTTCATATCATTGAAATAAATCTTAGTGCTATGCAGGGGAAAAGATAAACGGGTTTTGAGGATAGTGGACACACACTTGGGCCAGACTCAAGGATAAAGGATAAATAAGGAATAAAAGTAACAGAAAAAATAAAGAATAAATCTACATGGAGCAGGATGGTCGTATACAGCTATGCATAGAACAGCTAAGTCACATGTTATACAAAGCTAGAGACGAGTCAGAGCCTAAAGTAACAGGGAGAACCCCGCAGCTGGTCTGCCAGCCGATAGAGGCATTTACGAACTCCTACACGACATGCGGACATGGGGGATTACGAAGGAGGGACAGGGCTGTCACCACCTACCGCCTACCCCTCAACCGTGGCATGCCGTCATATTCGGAGGCTCCCTCGTATTCGGACTGTAACACCCTAAAATTTGCAATTTTCAAAATAGAGTTCAAATGAGTTTAGTGTGTATTTGTGTGCTCATGAAAACCTAGGAAAATAATATTTTTCATTAAACAAAAAAAATTAATTGTAGGGTTTAGAAACATGTTTGTGCATACATGCTGGCCCATTTATACTTTTATGTCGAGTGGTTTTAATGAAAACTAAAAAGTATTTCAAAATCCATTTAAAAAGCCATTTGAAAATATCTTAAATATAAAATGAAAATGGAAAAACTCCTTTCTCCCTCTCGCCAGCCTGCTGTCTCTTTCTTTTTCACTTGGGCCGAAAGGCCAAGGCCCAGTCGAGTGGCTCAGCAGCCTCTACCCCAGTCGAGTGGCTCAGCAGCCTCCACCTCGCAACGTCTTGGAGCAGGACTCTGCTCGCACCGGAGTCCGTGTCCGCGCCGTTCCTTCGCGTCGTGGCATACGCTCCAAGTCTCCGGCCCTTAAATAGCAAGCTCCTGCGCCCACCTTGCCCTCCAAACCCTAAAGCTCATCCGCTGTCCACGCTTGAGCTCGCGACGACAGCAAGCCGCAACCGTAGTGCAAGCCGCCGCCCTAGTTCACGCTCTAAGCATCGCTGTTTGGATCTCGTCGAGGACATCGTCGCTCTCACCGAAGCCGTCACGGCCTGCTGTTGCTTCATCGACTAGCCGAGCTAGCTAGCCGCCGAGCGTCTCCGCTCCGCGTGGAAACCGTTAGCCAGCTGCTGCTGCTTCGCTACCGGCCGAAGGCAAGAATCCCGCCGAGGTTCCCAGAAGTTCCAGGTTTCCTATCCCGTTCTCTTTCTCTTCCTATGCGTCGTTCTTAATCGTCGTCGAACTCCATGCAGGAGGTCACCGCGGTCCAGCCTATATATGAGACTCACAACGTCATCTAGCTTTCTTTGCTCGTGAAAACACACAAGGTGAGTTCATCGATCCATCGCCCTTGCGTCCATGTTTAGTCTTAGCTCCGAAAACCGAAAACCGAGGCAAGCAAGGTTGTGTTCTTCATCGAAGTTCAGAAAAGCTCATCGTCCATCAATGGCCTCCTTGTTAGCTTGCTTAGCTTGATGACATCATATGATGACATACTCATGTTTTCTCTTGCCGTTTTCCTTTAGAAAAACAATTCCTCAAATACAATAGAAATACACACATATATATATACCCTTTTGCTCATCACGTTGCCGTATCCATCTAAAAAAACAAGTTGCTTCCCTCTCCGTTCCTTTCCTTGCCAAAATCTCATCTTCATGCTTGCCACACAAAAACATACCGAGCTTCGCGTCGAGTTTGCGAAGGCACCGGGCTTTTCTGTTCTTTATTTATATCTCTCGGTTGGTTGCTAATCACCACCGACGTGTTCCTGCCGTCCGCTCTCCCGAGCCGCACATCGTCCTCGATCAGTCCCAGCTACATATATATCGTCTTAGCCATCTCACCGTGGCCATGGCTATCGACTTCTTAAGGACCTGGCCGCTGGCACCTCATGCTCCTCCTGATGGTCAACACATCATCTGTATCAAGTTCATGCCACACCAGCTAGGTTCAGCATCAGCGATCTCTCGAATTCGGGATTGACACCATCTTCCTCCTGTACAACATGCAAATGTGCATGCATCTATACGTATCTACCTTTACATACTTAGAAGAGCTCATTCATCATCTATCTCGTCATGCTTCCATGCACTTTTACACAATATTTATTTAGTACTCAGTTCACCAATCCCGATTTAGCCCTACCACCTGCATACACAAGCAAGCACGCCAGCCTGTGCCGTTTCCCATGCAAGCATGTATACCTTTATATTTTGGTTAAGCTCTTGTGCCATGCTTCCTAATTCGTGGTTGTGCAATAATCGGTTGTTCCTTCTATTCCTAAAATTCAATCATGTCATACATGTTTTATATAATCATTAAAATTTCTGAAGCCTATTAGTTTTCTTAAAACAAATCCTTTGATAGACGTTCCTCCTACGCTGTAGCTCCGATTAGAGTGCTTTTCACGTCGGTGTGATCATAGTGACATGTAGATTAGATCTAAAAGCTTTTCAAACTATTTTACTATGATTGATGTATTGCTCTAATTTAGTCATATTGTTTGCTTCATGTATGATTGCTCGGATGCTTGTGTGATGCTCTATAATCGTGTCCAGTCGGTGAGCTTTACGCTGGTAATCAAGAAGTTGAAGATCAAGAAGCAGATCTACAAAGTTTTGGATTTGAAGAAAGGATCTAAATTTAAGGCAAGTATAGCTTGGGATTTATTTCTGTGATCATGATTTTGTGACTTGATTAATATTTATGCAATGAACGTTAAAAGATGACTTTTTAGCAACATAAGATCTTGTCTGCAAGAGAACCTCCGGGATTTATAGTACTACTGTGAGCACTATATGGCTCTAGCTTTAGCTCAGTATGAGGACCTTTTCTAGCTTGTTAGTGGTTACCCGAAAGGGCACAAGAGGGGCTCGCCTTGTATGATCCCGGGTAGGGTTCATGCTTTTATTGAGGAAACCTTAGCAGCCCCTAACTTGTTAGACGAACCTTTGAAAGGCTTCATAGTGAACCCCGCCACCTTCCTTGGTAGTGGGCTAAGAGGCCGATCACCTCGGGCGAAAGGGTAAATCACGACTCACAGGTAAAGGGTACACCTTTGCGCAAAGTTTATTAAACTGGTATACTAGCCTTGCTCAAGGACACGAGCGGCCTTGAATCCTTACATTAAGATGATGACCTTTGATTGTTAACATGCTCATTGCTTACCGTTTTATGCTCTACATTATTTGTTACATTGATCATGAGAATATGGGATCTATACTTGTTGCTATACTTGCGGAGTTCGACATGGACTCACTCTTGCTATTCCTACCACCTCAGGAGAAGTTTAGGCTTGTGATCAACCAGTCAGTTGGATCCAGTGGAGTGGAGTCCTTTTTGAAGATCGGAGTTGTCTTCCCGTTGTTTGCTACCTAAGGGTATATCTCTTTAGTACTTTGTACGTTTTATTAAGCATTGTTTACTGATACTACCCTTTACTTGTAGCTATATGTGGGAATTGACTCCTAGGACTCACATATGGTGTATATCTGGTTTTGTCCTTAAAACCGGGTATGACATGGACACCACATCCACATACTAGAGAACTACCTATGTTCCCCCAGGACTCCCACCCTATGGATGGACGAGCTAAAACATAGGCAAACCCGAAAGAACATCGAACCGTTAGTCCATTCTCATCGTGGACTCTAATTCTATAAAACATATGAACAATGAAGAACAGTGATGAACATGCTATGAACTAATCATATGAACTTTGCTCTAGTTCATATGTATCAAGAATAACATGATCAAGACTATACTCTAGTTCATAAGCAATGCTATATATAAAGATCAAGAACTTGACTAAGGAAGAAGACTCCATAGATAATTACCAAGAGGTAGCTCTTCTTCCTAGGAGATAAGCTCTCCTTGGTAGCTCTCCTTGCTCCAAATACTACTAAGTGACTAAGCTAATGAACAAGTGTGAAAATGAGAGAGTGAAGGGTGCTCCTCCTTCTCTCTCATAGCGGCGTGGAGGTCGGTTCAAGGCCAGGAAAGGAAGGTACACGAGCGCACCGCCCTCCTCTGCATTGAATGTACCGCCTCCAGGTGGCCGGGCCCACGCGGCAGAGGGGAGGGCATGCGCGCCCCTGGAGCGAGCGTGCCAGGGTGCCACCGTCCCCCAACCGCCTTTGGCTGGTGGGCCTCTCCAGGTGAGTGGGCCATGGTGGCGTGGTGTAGCGGCCCATTCTGGTCCCGAAGCGGCCTATCTCCCTTTGGGGTGGTTTGGCGCTTTCCAGAAAGCGCCTTTTATTTATAAATTCCGTGCACTTTTTATATATTCGTGCAACAGCAGTATTTTTCCTAGTGCACATGGAATTGGGTTAGTAATAAAAGTATATGTGTATAAAAATAATTAATTCACCCTTTTTCATCTTAAATTGGCGGTATAAAATCATCGATAAGGACCACCAATAAGATCCCCCAAGCTTACCCTTTGCTCGTCCCGAGCAAAGCTTAGCTCTAGGTTGTTGATCAGGATTTGCTACTATGCCGATCATGAATCAAATGTACCAGAAGTATAAGCAAGCTTTCTACTGCAATTTGAATAAATCAGCATGATTATCCACCCTTTTATTGTCTTGAGACAAGATGGGGCTTTCCAGCCTTTTCGAGTCTTGGGTGATTGCAAGACAGAACAGTTTCACAAGCATTGCTTATCTTCTGTCCAAGATTAACCAATTTCCCGGAGGTTTTGAAAATTTTGTAAAAGAAACTCAAGTTCCTCGAATGATTCTCTCAATCGCTCAATGTGTATGTTTACCTCACTAAAGGCATTGTGGTTTTGCCTTTCTTTCAAACCCACTACTAAAGCTGAAGGTGGAGCTCGGGTAGGTAAGAAAAGTGGGCATGCTTGAATCACATATATTGTTAAGTCAAAAACCGAACCATCCGGAGATACAAGCCATACACTTTGATTGGGATTGTCAAGTGTGTGGAAGGATGAATGATTTCTAATTCTAAATGTTTTTGGTACTCCATGCATCAAGACTCTCTTTATTGGTGGATGGGATTTTCTGGGTGAGCATGGGCTATAGAGAAAAATTGCGATCTTTCTTTCTTTCTTTCTCTTTTTTTGAATGGGGACTAATTGGATTTTCCATTATCTATTTTGGACACTTGTCCTTCTTTTCTTTCCTCATGCCCCTTGGCATGGTTTTTTTTACTAAGAGAAGTGACATAGCCCATAACTCTCTTTTTGGTATGACGAGAATTTTTTATGGAGAGAAGTCATGACAGAAATGCAGGGAGTATTATTTGGTGGATAGTGGATGTGCGATTCTCAGGGTAAGAATCAGCATGCTTTATTTGGCAAAAAAGGTTGCGCAACCCTCGGATTAAGAGTTGGCATTTTTGGGTGGATTGGATGGTGATGCATGGTTTGCGTGACTCGCAGATGTACGTGTCGGCAAGTTTATTTGGTGGGTGCAGGTGGATTTCAATCATGAGTGTAAGATCATAATCTCACAGAGGTTACAACAATTTGACTAAACTTAATGATCAAATAAGCAAGCATATGACAACAGGTTTTATATAAGAATTGAAGCATGTCATATGGCCTTGGTAGGTATTTCAAAATCATTGAGGAACTTTTGTTTCGATCATTTCGAAAATAAAACTCCGGAAGTCCGGTTTTCACTCGGATAGAGTCATAGCTCAGCTCATGGCACTATATCATATCGGCAATAACTTAGACAAGAGCCAGCCTATGCAACCCACTAACTCAGGTTTTCCAAGATGAGACATTTTTAGCCGATAAACTCAAATCTTAGAGAAAATTCGATTATAAATCAGGTGCAAACAAATCATGAGACAGAGCAACTATTCATCATATCAACAAGGGTAGAACCAAATATTTTTATAACACATATATATAGGAAATGACATTCATTTTTTTGAATGCGAAAGTGTTAGTAGAGTACTTAACTCTTATTGGGGGTCCTCCCCCAAGCTTGCATGGAACTAGGGCCTTTGATTTATTTTGAGGTAATTTTATTTTATTTTACCTCGGTCCTGTCGTCAGACTTTCTTATGATTGAGGACCATCCTGCAGGGGTTATCTCATAGCAAACTACCAAAATTTCTGCTAGCAATCTATTTCAACGATCAATAGAGTTGACCGAGGTAAACTAGCAACCTAAGCACCATGCTCAAGCTACAAGTCTATGAAACATGCTAGGCTTAAGCATATTCCAAAACATCATACTAAAGCAGAAACAAAGATAGCATGATAAAATCATCGGCTTGCCATTAATTGCAGCACCACGCAGGCAAGTAATCGAGTGGCCGGTCAAATCAATCCAGGCGCGTCCTCGGGAAATGTATTATTTTATATTTTTTAGGTAATCGGGAAAACAAGATCGAGAGGAGCCATTGGTTAAAAAGGAGACAAGGAGGCCGTTTTAACAGTGTTCAAATCGAGAAAATGAATCGGCTATGTCCAAAAGATGAGGCATTGCTGATCAGAGTAGTGGAGCAGAACAAGTTGCAGCATACATGAATGAGATGTCTCATAAAAATTACAAATCAAGGAAATTCTTCAAAGCATCAGAGGCAACTACCCTAGCAGAGTCAATCTGAGACAGCAGATTGTTACTCTTATCCAGAGACACGGATAAAGTTTTCAGTTCCTCATGATTTGTCTACCCGACTGAAATGAATCAGCCAACTCCTTTTTCTTCAGGTTCAGGTCATTTATGATAGGGGCCAGAGCTGATTCTTTCTTACTGATAGCCATGTTTACTTCATTAAGCCCTTGCTCTAGTTTAGCCTTCCGAGATTGAAGAGCAGCAAGATCTGGTTTCATGCTCTCCACTGATTTCTGGAGGTTCTCAAAAGAAGAGCTCAAGGTCTTGACAGTAGCTATATTTGAAGTCTTTTCCTCTGATAGAGTAGCATGTCGTTGAACGACTTCTTGGGCCTGCTTTAGAGTTTCGGCGTTAACAGCAAAAATTTTTGAGAGCGGTCCGAGCAGATCCAGAGGAAGAAGATCTTCAATCTCGTTGATGGACTATCTGATGGTATGAAAGTTCTGAAAGAAATCCGTTGGGTTCAGGAAGAGAGGCAGAATGTCCTTCAGTTTAGCCGATACTGACACAGCAGGAGTCTCAACTCGAAGCAGAGAGGAAACCTCATCTTCATCAAAGAGTCTTGAAAAGTCTATGCCATAATTGAGCAATGAAGGGGAAGGGGTCTGGATATAAGAGCAATATTAGTGATAAATGCAGATTTGGCTGGCACAAGAATCGGCAGTCTTACTTTGTTATGAAGAGCAGCTAGCGTGGTCGCATTTGCTTGGTGGGGATTTGATTCAGGAATAATCAAATGACTAGAAGAGAGATGAAGACCAGCAGTCTCAGATACTGTAGGAAGAAAATATCAGGCAGAGCTGAAGTGAAAGAAATAAAGTTTATAGAAATTTTACCTTCAAATTGGTTCTGATCAGAAAGATCAATGGCTTGTTGAGCTAGAATTTCTCTTCCAGAAGAGTCAGTGCCATCATCCTGATTCAAAAGCATCAATTAGAGGCAAGCTAGGTCTGAGCAATCACAAAAAGATTTTTGGAAGACGCCATGGAAGCAGCACTGACGTTTTGGGAGTTCTGCAAAAGTAAAATGATCAGTAGCCAGTTTTTGTGCAATGCTTTAAAGAAAAATTGGCTAAAAACCTTAGATTGTCCAGTTCTTTTCCTTTTGGGTTCTACTTGAGGGCTTTCGAGTGTTGGTTGTTGACGCTTCAGTGACTGAAACTGAATGACAGGTGTACTCATGAATGTTTTCAGGGAGGGAGCGTCAAAACCCAATCTCGTTCTTGGGCAGGGGATCAGATAGTGAACAGGTCTGTTCCTGTTGTCAATGGAGGGAGCTTGGAATTCTTCATCCTGGTTAAGGAAGTGTCAGTGTGAAGTAGATACCAAAATAAACCAGTGTAAAGAATGTCTACCTCTCCATCAGATTCATAGGACGTATCAAGTCGTTTGCATAGTGGATGGACAGCCCTGCAAAACAAGTGCGTTTTCCATTCGTTCCACCATCCATCGAATGAAAGATGAGTATCTTTGACCTTGACCCATTGATGAACATTGTATGATGGAAAGATTGTCCCAAGGTCAAATATTTTTCTTGCTTCCAGAGCATTGTTAATGATTTCTCTCGGTTTGAGCTTATCTACGAAGAAGAGAACAGGAGGTATCTGTCCAATGCTGAATTGACGAGCTACGAAGCTTGGGTTGTAGAACTCGTAAGACGGGGATGATTCAGGGTCATTTGGGATCTTGCTTCGGCCATGTTTGAAATTCACAGGGAGGGCGCAAGTTCTGATAAAGCAATTAAAAATGACTGCAGCTGTGTCATCCAACTATTTAGATTCAAACCTGAAGCCCACTGGCAAGTGCAGATTGTTTTCAGGATCTTCAATATATGGCAACCATACTAGCAGTTCTTCAGAGAAGCCTCTATAAAATGATTTAAAGAATTCCCCCTGGAAAGATCAATAAGGTACGAAGAAGTTGCTTCACATAATTGGTGCATCCTCTTTTCTTCTTGTTTGGCCCTTCAAGACTTTCTAGATTGTTAGAACAAGGGAAAGAGAGATTTCTGAGGTCTGGCCGCACAAACTTATGCATGTACAAGTTTAACCAAAGCTGAAGCAACCACCAAGGGCTAGGGATAAGACCGATCCTGACATCAGCTGAGACTGTCAAAAGTTTGGCTGTCACTCTATTCATTAAGCTATAAAAGGCACCAAGGAGCAATTTGCCCATCTAGATTTTTTCCCCGAAGCTAATTTTTCTGCTAAAGCTACATTGTTAAGAGTGGGTGCAAGAGCAGTTCCACAGAAGAAGAATTTTTCAAGCCACATGTTGAGAAAAGCAATGTGCACTTTTTCATCTATCTGTCTGGTGGTCTTCAAGAAGTGTTTGAAATAAGTAGGCCAAGTTTTCAAATCAGACATTTTGCCCAAAGACTTTTGCCCTTTACCCAAAAATGCATGGGGATTGACAGAGTTGGTAACTTCTAATCCAGTCAGCATGAAGATATCAACAAGGGTGATTGTCATCGGTCCATGACCAAATATAAAAGCTTTTATAGAATTAGACCAAATATGATGCAGCTATCAGCATTGACTCATTTTTCTCCATTTTTGAGAGAGAAAGAGTGACACATTGATGAATGTTTGCATCAACCCAGGACTTGCCTTTCTTTTCTTCAACTCTCGAAACCATTCTCGCCACCCAGCTGGGATGTGGGGCGGTTTGCGAAGGCGTTGCTCCATGAATCAATACTCGATGAGTGAATCCCCGAAGGGGAGCTGTCACGTTTCTTCGGTGATGAAGGCGGCCGGATCTGCGTTACCCATGGGGCCCAGATAAAAGGTGCTGCATGAACTCGAAATGAGTAGTTCGTTGCGAACCTCCTGTAGGAAGATTCAAAATTCAAGCAGTGGAAGAAAAGATTTGAAAATGGGAGGGGCAAAAAATTGGTATTACCGAGGGGATGAGGCTTCTGGTTGCCATTCGGATCTCAGAGCTTGAAGCCACCATTGGAAAGAAACTTCTCGACTATTAGGGTTTGGTGCCGGGAGAAGCGGAATGCTCGGTCGATTTGAAACACCGCCGGAGATGAGAGTCAAAGAATTCTGGAATAAAACTAGTTTTATCCCAAAATTGGGGGCATGTGTTTGCACCAAAATTTTGACTCGATGAAGGCGCAAGCAGGGTTTTGATGAAATGAGAACTGCCGGAGTTGCCCCCGTGCTAAAATAGCCTAATTTGGGGAATCGCCTAAATCAAGATGGATCGGTAAAACCGGAATCGGCTATTTTGGAACATGCGGGTCATTTTTTATTCCAGTCCGGTCGCATGAGGAGTTGTACGTCAACGACACGGGACTCTATAGTACGGAATAGTAGAGCCCAAGTTATCTAGATTGATCGGTTTTTAGGATATTTTCTTTATTCACAAGTCGTATTAGAATAGGACTTGGTCAAGCCCAGGGTATAATTATGTAAGCCCCGGCACATTGTAAACTCTCTCTCAACATTCAATACAACTTTCGGCTCCTATGCCAAAAACCCTTAGTTCTTAAGATTTCGGCGTATTTGCATTAGGCTTGGCTAGTTTGACCTCTCGCTTGCTCTGTAAGTATTGCTATGGCTTTTGCTTGTGCTAGATTGAGCCGGTTCGACCTCCTTTTGATGCACCTGTAGAAGTGGACATGCCTATGCTAGATCGGGCCGGTTTGACCTCCTTTCGATGCATCTGTATGGCCAAGGGGTTCGTGTTTACGCTAAGTTTGGCCGGTTCGACCTCTTACTTAGTATCGCGCATGCTAATAGTTTATGTTGATGCTTAACAGGGCCAGTTCGACCTCCTGCCGTATGGGTTAGCATAGGCTAGTTATCGGCTCTACTAGATTTGGCAATCTAGTAGATTCAATAAGTTATCATTGCTAGTTATCGGCTCTGCTAGAATTGGCAATCTAGTAGATTCATCAAGTTACCATTGCTAGTTATCGGCTCTACTTGGTTTGGCAACTCTGTAGATTCATTAAGTTATCGATGTTGTTAGATTCATTTATTTATTTTATTGCAACAACATCTTTGCTCGATCAAGATTGGTAGACTTGGCTTAAATTTTATTAGATTCGATCATCATTAATGTTTTCACCGTTTAGATCTATTATATGATCATCGATCTCGTGCTTTCATTAGCCAAGTTTTATCAATCTTGTTTGTAACGTGTGTGTTCTAGGGTATAGGTAGCTTTGCGGTTTATTTGTGAAGTCACGTGTACACTTAGTTCATTCTCATGTCTGAATCAGCTAATTTAGCCGATCTCCCAAACATTCGCATATTCCATCCTTTTGTAACCGTATCGAATAGACTAGATCGGCTAATGGCTTTATGCTTTCCCGGCACATTCAAATAGCTGTTTTAGCTTGTTCTTTACTGCTTTTGGCATATATCATACCTATACTTTTTTTTTTCATTATTATCCATTTGTTAAAGACAAGATTAATTGCTTTATTACATGCATGATTTTTTACTAAGTCATTACTTTACATGCATGATGGATTTTGACTCTCTAGCTAGTCTCTGTCCTAATCTGATCGGCTATCTAGCCATACACTCAGAACTGTCTGGAATCAAGCCGGCAGATTCCATAATTTGACTATTCTTTTCCTCCTTGTCAATTTCAGGGTCAAATTGACTGGCACGCCTTGACATCAACCGGATCGACGGCTGGAGATAGCCGCGGGGACTGGGGAGACACGTGCCTTTGTCTGTCTAGCTTGCGAGAGTGTCCACGACCAGCGCGAGGACTGACCCTGTCACGTTTTCGCGCCGACACGAGTCAGAGCCTAAAGTAACAGGGAGACCCCCGCAGCTGGTCTGCCAGCCGATAGAGGCATTTACGAACTCCTACATGACATCCGGACGTGGGGGATTATGAAGGACGGACAGGGCTGTCAGCACCTGCCGATTACCCCTCAACCATGGCATGCCATCATATTCGAAGGCTCCCTCGTATTTGGATGCCACGTCCGCATACTAGAGAACTACTGTCATGTACGGGCGTACGTACATGAGAAGGCGCCGCGCAAGGGACAGCCGTCGAGCGGCCGAACGCGCAGGGCGCGAGCTGGGCGAGCCCGCGGACGAGGCCGCGACGTCGAGTGGCTAAGGCGCAAGATTTGTTATTAGTTTCCTTTATTGTCGGATTGATTAGTTTCCTTTTGCATGAGTGAGCCGGTTGGCTATTTGTATTCAGAAACTCCTCATTGAGAGAGCAAGCAAGAAGTTAAACCCTAATCTCTCTCTCTCCCTATCGCTCTCAAGCCCGAGCCACCGTGAGGGGCATAACCTCCGCGATCGGAAGACAACGGCAGGAGACTACGAACTCCGTAGTCGAGGGCCGCCTACCCTAGATCACTACGCCCTTGACAACCTGGTATCGCGATCCAATCGATCCTCGTCGTCATCCGCCGCCGCGCCGCCATCTCCGACCGCCCCAAACCCTACCTCACCACCGCCGCCGCCATCTCCCGCCGCCGCGCCGCCAGCTTCACCCACCCCAAACCCTAGCCCTCCACCACCGCTACCCGCAGCCGCCACCTCCACCTCGCCCACCATGGCCGAGCCAACCCTAGCGGAGATCATGGACATGCTCAAGGCCATGAACTCCAAGATCACCACCGTGGAGTCCGACATGGCCGCCATGAAGGACAAGACGGAGTCGTCCTCCGGCGGGGGCGACGACCGCCGCCACGATGGCGGGCGCGGTCAGGAGTTCCACCCCAAGCACAAGAAGTGGGATTTCCCCCGCTACGACGGCACGACCGACCCCATGCTCTTCCTCAACAAGTGCGACGCGTATTTCCGTCAGCACCGCACCACGGCGAACGAGAAGGTGCACATCGCCTCGTACCATCTGGACGAGGTCGCGCAACTATGGTTCAACCAAGTCCAAGAGGACGACGGCACCCCGAACTGGGCACACTTCAAGGAGCTCCTGAACGTGCGGTTCGGTCCACCTCTCCGTTCCGCGCCGATCTTCGAGCTCGCCGAGTGTCGGCGCACCGGGACCGTGGAGGAGTACGCCAATCGGTTCCAAGCCCTCCTACCTCACGCCGGCCGTCTCGAGGAGACGCAGCGTGTCCAGCTCTTCACCGGCGGGCTGCTACCCCCGATCAGCAACGCCGTCCGTCTTCATCACCCGACGACCCTTGCCGAGGCCATGAGCTTGGCTCGTCGGCCGAGCCGATGGAGGCCGAGCGCCCGGTGCCGGCTCCCCATCGGCCGCCCGGCGCGCGGGCCCCGGCCGCACCACCGGCCCGCCCGCCCTCCCGGCGCCTCGCCCCATCCTCGCGCTCCGGCACCACCGGCCGGCATCGATACCGGACGCGCCGAGGGTCCCTGCCGGCGGCTCACACCCGAGGAGATGGCCGAGCGGCGTCGCGTAACCCGTGCTTCAATTGCAACGAGCACTACTCCCGGGGCCACAATCGCTTCTGCAAACGCATCTTCTTCATGGATAGCGTGGAGATCGACGACGCCGGGGAGGGTGTCGAGGCGGCGGCGGACGAGACCGGCGCAAAGGAGGCGCCCCTGTTCTCCCTCCACGCAGTCGCCGGCGTGGCCGTGGGCGAGCCGATCCTCCTCCGCGTGTCACTGGGCGCGACTTCCCTCGTCGCTTTGGTGGACACGGGCTCCACCCAAACTTCATTGGGGAGGCCGCTGCGACCCAGACCGGGCTGCCCATCCAGCCCCGACCATGTCTCACGGCGACGGTGGCGAACGGTGAGAAGGTGACGTGCCCCGGCATGCTCCGCAACGCTCCGATCTCCATCGAGGGCATGACGTTCGACGTCGACCTCTACGTCATGCCCCTCGCTGGATACGACATGGTGCTCGGCACCCAATGGATGGCACCCTTGCGTCGCATCGCATGGGATGTCGTTTCGCGCGCGTTCTCCTTCCAGCATGCCGGATGGGACGTCGTGTGGACCGGTGTGGCGACATCGAGCGCCCCCACTGCCCACACTGTGTCCGCCGACAGCCCGCTCATGGAGGGCCTCCTGGACGAGTTCGCAGACGTCTTCACCGAGCCGACGGGGCTGCCACCGCCGCAGGGCCGCGAGCACGGCATCATCCACAAGCCGGGCTCCGCTCCCGTGGCCGTGCGCCCCTACCGTTACCCGGTGGCGCACAAAGATGAGCTGGAACGTCAGTGCGCGGCTATGATGTCGCAAGGAATTGTTCGCCGCAGCGACTCCGCCTTCTCATCACCGGTCCTCTTGGTGAAGAAGCCGGACGGTTCATGGCGTTTCTACGTGGACTACAGGGCGCTGAACGCGCTCACGGTGAAGGACGCTTTCCCGATCCCCGTGGTAGATGAACTCCTCGATGA
Source organism: Themeda triandra (assembly GCA_018135685.1). Taxonomy (NCBI): domain Eukaryota; kingdom Viridiplantae; phylum Streptophyta; class Magnoliopsida; order Poales; family Poaceae; genus Themeda; species Themeda triandra. The sequence goes on along the minus strand of JAENPR010002036.1, from coordinate 44,658 downwards.
ACTCCATGGTGCCCGGTTCTTCACCAAGCTGGACCTACGCTCCGGGTACCACCAAGTCCGCATGAAGGCCGAGGACGTCCACAAAATGGCGTTCCGCACCCACGACGGCCTATATGAGTTCCTGGTGATGCCGTTCGGCCTCTGCAATGCCCCGGCAACATTCCAGTCGCTCATGAACGATGTGCTTCACAAGTTCCTTCGCCAGTTTGTGCTCGTTTTCTTTGATGATATTTTGATCTACAGCCACACATGGGCCGACCACCTCCGACATATCCGCGCCGTCCTCGCCGAGCTGCGACGCCACCGCCTCTTCGTCAAGCGCTCGAAGTGTGCCTTCGGGGTCTCCTCCGTGTCCTACCTGGGGCACATCGTGTCGGCAGAGGGGGTGGCGATGGACCCCTCCAAGGTCCAGGCGATCCACGACTGGCCCCTCCCCGCTCGGCGCGCGGTCCGGGGATTCCTCGGCCTTGCGGGCTACTACCGCAAGTTCGTCCACGCCTACGGCGAGACGGCGGCTCCCTCACCGCGCTCCTCAAGAAGGAGGGTTTTGCCTGGACCGAGGCGGCCGCCTCTGCCTTCGAGGCTCTCAAGGCAGCGGTGACAACGGCGCCGGTGTTGGCGCTTCCCGACTTCACCAAACTCTTCGTCGTGGAATGCGATGCGTCCACGCATGGATTCGGCGCCGTGCTGGTCCAGACAAGCACCCGGTGGCTTTCTTCGCGGCCGGTCGCGCCCGCCACTACTCCCGCGGCATATGAACGGGAGCTCATCGGTCTTGTGCACGCCGTCCGCCATTGGCGGCCATACCTTTGGGGACGTCACTTCAAGGTACTCACCGATCATTACAGCTTGAAGTATCTCCTCGACCGCCGGCTTGCGACCATTCCCCAACACCACCGGGTCGGTAAGCCGCCGGGCTTCGACTTCGAGGTGGAGTACAAACCCGGCGCCCGAACGCCGTCGCCGACGCCTCTCGCGTCGTGACACCGACCGCGAGCTGGAGGAGGGCGAGGTGCTCGCGCTGTCTGTGCCCCGCTTCGACTTCGTTGATCGCCTACGCCAAGCACAGGTGGCGGACCCTGCTCTCCACGCCCTCAAGGACGAGATCCTCGCCGGCACGCGGGGCGCGCCATGGGCGGTGCGGGATGGCTTGGTCACCTACAACGACCGCCTCTACATCGCGTCGTCCATGCCACTACTCCAGGAGTACATCGCTGCGGTCCACGAGGACGGCCACGAGGGTGTGCAACGCACCTTGCACCGCCTCCGACGCGACGTCCACTTCCCCAACATGCGTTGCCTCGTCCAGGACCTTGTGCGGTCTTGCGCCACTTGCCAGCGCTACAAGTCGGAGCACCTCCAGCCCGCGGGTCTCTTGCTGCCCCTGCTGGTGCCGTCGTCGGTGTGGTCCGACATCGGGCTCGACTTCGTCGACACGCTGCCCAAAGTCCGGGGCAAATCGGTCATCCTCACCGTGGTGGATCGCTTCAGCAAATATTGTCACTTCATACCCCTGGCTCACCCGTATTCTGCAGAGTCCGTGGCGCAGGCTTTCTTCGCGGAGATAGTTCGCCTCCATGGGATGCCCCAATCCATGGTGTCGGATCGTGACCCCGTCTTCACGTCCACATTTTGGCGCGAGCTGATGCGTCTCATGGGCGCCAAGCTGCACATGACTACGGCCTTCCACCCCCAGTCGGATGGCCAAACGGAGGCGGCTAATCGGGTGATCACCATGTACCTTCGCTGTTTCACGGTGATCGACCTCGTCGCTGGCTCGTGGCTGCCTTGGGCGGAATATACATACAACACGGCGTACCAAACGTCCCTCCGCGACACGCCGTTCCGCATCGTCTACGGCCGCGACCCACCTACTATTCGGTCGTACGAGCCCGGAGACACGCGCGTCGCGGCGGTGGCCAAGTCCATGGCGGAACGCGCCGAGTTCCCGCAAGACGTGCGGTTTCGCCCTCGAGCAAGCTCGGGCCGTCCGAAGCGCTACTATGACAAGCTACATCGGGCCGTCTCATACAAGGTGGGCGACTAGGTTCTTCTTCGCCTCCGCCACCGCCCCGGCCGCCTCACTAGACGCCGCGCTGCCACGGGAAGCTCAAGCCCCGCTTCTTCGGCCCGTACCAAGTCACGGAGGTGATCAACGACATCGCCGTGCGCGTGGCTCGCCGCCCGGCGCGTCTCCACGATGTGTTCCACGTCGGGCTGCTCAAGCGTTGGATCGGCGACCCTCCGACTACACCGCCTCCGCTTCCCGTCGTCCACAACGGTGCCCCCGCTGCCCCGCCCGCAGCGCGCCGTGCGTTCCGTGGTGGCCCGGGCGTTCGCTGTGTGCTCATCCACAGGCAAGGCGAGCCGGCCTCGCTGCCACTTGGGAGGACCTCGACGATTTCCGCACCCGCTTCCCAACATTCCAGCTCGAGGACGAGCCGGTCGTCGAGGGGGAGATGTCATGTACGGGCGTACGTACATGAGAAGGCGCTGCGCAAAAGGGACAGCCCGTCGAGCGGCCGAACGCGCAGGGCGCGAGCCGGGCGAGCCCGCGGACGAGACCGCGACGTCGAGTGGCTAAGGCGCAAGATTTGTTATTAGTTTCCTTTATTGTCGGATTGATTAGTTTCCTTTTGCATGAGTGAGCCGGTTGGCTATTTGTATTCAGAAACTCCTCATTGAGAGAGCAAGCAAGAAGTTAAACCCTAATCTCTCTCTCTCCCTATCGCTCTCAAGCCCGAGCCGCCGTGAGGGGCATAACCTCCGTGATCGGAAGACAACGGCAGGAGACTACGAACTCTGTAGTCGAGGGCCACCTACCCTAGATCACTACGCCCTTGACAACTACCTATGTCCCCCCAGAACTCCCAACCTACGGATGGACGAGCTAGAACATAGGCAAACCCGAAAGAACATCGAACCGTTACTCCATTCTCATTGTGGACTCTAATTCTATAAAACATATGAACAATGAAGAACAGGGATGAACATGCTATGAACTGATCATATGAACTTTGCTCTAGTTCATATGTATCAAGAATAACATGATCAAGACTATACTCTAGTTCATAAGCAAAGCTATATATAAAGATCAAGAACTTGACTAAGGAAGAAGGCTCCATAGATAATTACCAAGAGACAGCTCTTCTTCCTAGGAGACAAGCTCTCCTTGGTAGCTCTCTTTGCTCCAAATACTACTAAGTGACTAAGCTAATGAACAGGTGTGAGAATGAGAGAGTGAGGCTCCAAAATGGTGTGTCTAGTGAAGGGTGCTCCTCCTCCTCTCTTATAGTGGCGTGGAGGTCGGTTCAAGGCCAGGAAAGGAAGGTACACCGGTGCATCGCCCTCCTCTGCATTGAATGTACCGCCTCCAGGAGGCCGGGCCCACGCGGCAGAGGGGAGGGCGCGCGCGCGCCAGGGTGCCACCGTCCCCCAACTGCCTTTGGCTGGTGGGCCTCCCCAGGTGACTGGGCCGTGGTGGCATGGTGTTTCGGCCCATTCTGGTCCCGAAGTGGCCCATCTCTCTTTGGGGTGATTTGGCGCTTTCCGAACAGCGCCTTTTATTTATAAATTCCCTGCACTTTTTATATATTCCTGCAACAGCAGTATTTTTCCTAGTGCCCGTGGAATTGGGTTAGTAATAAAAGTATGTGTGTATAAAAATAATTAATTCACCCTTTTTCATCTTAAATTGGTGGTATAAAATCGTCGATAAGGACCGCCAACAACTTCTCGCCACCAACACCAGCTGCATCACCTCCACCAATAGCCGCAAAAGACTCCGGCGCAGAAAGTGGCAACTCGACGCCTACCGCTGCGGGTTCTTCCACAGCGGCGGCCGACAACACCACAAAAACTGTGGCCAACCCTGAAGTCTCTAGACCTACAACCAAGATAAGATTGACTGGGTTAAGCAAGCTAAAAGTATGGGAAAATAGGAAAGAACACGCGAAAGCCTACCAGCAGAAGAACTCTGAGACTTTGGCTCAATATCAAAGGCCAAGGTCGACCCTTGACCACCAGAACAACCCACGTCGCTCAAAGAACCCACGACGAGAGACCTGCAAGCAAAAGGCATAAGAAGACATGCAAAAGCAAAAGAAACCAAAAAGCAAAGAGATAGAAAGAAATACTCATTGTACAGGATGCTTAAAGGAGCCAACTCCTTTTTTGCGAACAATGGGGGCAGACGACACAGTTATGGGAGCGAGGCCCTGAGCAACGGAAACCATCACGGTGGCAAGAGAAGGAGAAATGGATGCAGAAGTACATGAGTCCTCAACAACCCACTGGCTAAAAAGAAGAAACAGATCAGAAGCAAAGATGAGATAAAAAGAATTCTCAAGACAAGCAAAAGGGACAAAAAAGTATTCATCGGTTAAGGATGAGAGGAGTTTCATCTGCTTCTTCTTCAGTCTCATTAAGGAGCATGTTACTCCCATCTACAGAACAAAGACGAACAGAGCATGAGGAAACCCTGAGAGAATGGACATAATAGAACCCGGATATAGGCTCACCTACGATGATATTACCTATAACTTGGATAGAACTCGACACCGCGGGAAGCGCCCTCTTGGCAGCAGCAGCAGCACTGTTGCGCGCAGCCCGCTTCTGACTGGAATAAAAAAATCATCTCAAGAATTTTTGGGTGTGGCTGATATGGAACAACATTATACTGGCTCTCGTGTATTAATGTACTAGAGTCAAGAGAGTGAGGTTCAGGAGACACGCACCGTTTCTTGGAGACGACTGAAGAACCCCCATCGCCACCGGCCATGAGTTCATCATCAACATCGGCGTCAGCAGGAAGCACCAGCTAGAACTCACGTCCCCAACCCTAAAAAAGACACAGCAAAGCTTCAGTACAGACATAAAAACAACCTGCTAAGAACAAAGAACAAAAGATCAGAAAAACTTACGGTAGGAGGCAGGAAGCCGGAGTGGTACTCCTCAATTTGGGGTGGGACGCACTACACATCAGCAAGGACATTTTTCATCCACCCCTCGAGTTCTACTTCTGTCAATTCGACAGAAGGCTTGATGCGCGAACAATCCTCAGGACCAGTATATTCAAACCCTAGATGCTCCGTTTGCATGAGAGTTTAAACAAGCTGACGAAGAAAGCCAGCCACCAAAGCATGGCCAACAAGTCCTATCTGCTTAACAAGATTGAGGCGAGCAAGGAGGGGCTGAATAGCAGCAGTCTCAACCACAGAATGCTTTTGAGATAAGAAAGAGGTATCGGGTGAAAGGACTGAGAGATCAAAGGAGAAATAAGGAGAAGGCTTGGGAACACAGAACCATTTATCAGCCCAAACCATCTTATCAATAAGAGTAAGGGAAAAGAACTCGCTAGTCTTCCGCTGGCGACACTAGATAGAAACACAACCAAAGTAAGGAGGAGAAGTTCCATCCGCCATCCTCTGCTGAAAAAAATGATGAAAGAGAAGTAGATTAGGAAGGACCCCGAGGTACACCTCACAGAGGTGTACAAAAGCAGAGAGATAAAGAACCCCGTTAGGGGTAAGATGGTGGAGCTAGGGCCCAAAGAATTGAAGGAACTCCAACAAGAACTTGGAAAGAGGAAAGCAAAGCCCCGCACAGACAAAGGCGACGAAGAGAATCATCTGGTCGGGAGAAGGAGTAGGAACCACATGCTCACCAGGGAGATCATAGCAGGAGAGCGATTGGTGCTAGAGCATCCCGCGCTCCACCAACAGCTCCAAATCCACCGCCGTCGGTGGCGGCTCCGGCCAACCCTTCTGCAAGAATCGCATCTTCAGAAATTCTTCATTATGAATGACGGAGAGGGAATGCCCTTCATCTACCTCGACAGATTTGCCGGTCTTCTTTGCCTTCGGCGGCATGGTGGAAAAAGTGAAACAGGCGAAGAAGATTCGCTGGCGGCGGCTAAAGGTCATCGGCGGCGAGAAGCTAGGGTTTGAGCTCAAGTGAACAGAGGAGATTGGGGAATTATTTCTCAGTGCGTACGGATGGCAAAGGCAGAGTGAAGATAAGAATAGAAGTAGAAGGGCCTATATATACACAGTAAAATGGCCCACGATGGGCCCACCAAATCCGCCATTGCCTTATGAATAGCTCCAAATTACCGTTGCGCAATTACTGCAATGGATACAAAGCAACGGTAACATTTCCAATGGCACTATTCCAATGAAAAGTTCTCAACGGACAAGACATCAAGGTTTCCTTTTCAGTCGCGATACAACAATAAAAGAACCTGATGATGGGCGAAAGTAGAGTATACAGAGCATGGAACAAAAGAACCCGGAATCACCGCGACAACATCATATCAAACTTATGAACAATAAAAGAACCTAATGATGGACAATAGTAGAGTATACAGAGCACGGAACAAAACAACTCAGAATCACTGTGACAACATCATATCAAACTTATGAACATCCCGCTGAAGAGTTGATACGCAAAAGAGCAAGTTTCAGCAGTCATCTTATAAAGCAAAGAACCCAATGGAGTCAGCATACACAGCAGTAGAGACAAGGACAACACTATTACAGCCATTCATCATAGCAACAACCCAGACATCGTCAAGACATGTTCAAACAACCCTTTCTTTATCACATTGATCAAGAAGATACTGGGATTACAATAGATTACAAGTGGGTATAAGCTCTGATGAATTCAAAGAAGAAAATGCAAAATAAATCATTCAGCGCAGCAACAGGGAACCCAGCAGAATTCGAGGTTACCCAACCTCCACCAAGATTCAATGTTGCCAAGCAGGATACAACCCGGTCAACGTATTCGACGAAGAGAAATCGCGACCAAGATTACTAAAACGGGCAGCTGACGGGCCCCAAGTCCTCTGAGTTGGCCGCGAGATAACACTCTACCATAGCTGACCAACCCAAGGAACCCGGAGATGCCTAATGTTCACGTAGCCGCGTAGGAGCGTGTGGTCGCCTCATCACCACTGGAACAGCTCCGGTGAGCGCTACCATCGTGCCGCAGTGCCACCGCGTACGCCTTGCCGCCGTCGAGTGTGCAGCCGTCCATTCGCCGCCACTTGGTCGTCACCATCGTGTCTGCCATGTTGGGCTGAGTCCGTAGAGCCCAACCGTGTCGCAGGAGACTTCACCATCGCCGGTGAAGGACAAACTTGTGAAAGAAAAATAGATATAGGGAGGTTTCTGCAAATGTAAACATGAAACAAAGGGGTATGGACTCTTTATGAACCACTTCTCAAGTTTTTGGACCAAAAAATGCAATTTCAAAGTTGGTGGCCCAAATCGACACAGCCGCTCAAGTTAGTGGCCTAAACATACATTTTACTCAATTTGGATTGAGGTTTTGAGTTGGTGTGTGTTGTGCAACATGCATGTCTCTAGGCATGTAGATGTCCAAGTATCATTGTATCAATGTGGTTGATGGCAACAAAGAAGGTCAAGCTAGGGGTTGGGTTGACAGACCATGGGCAGTGAAAACCCAACATGAAGGCTTGGACAAGAAACAAGATGGAGAATGATGGATCAACGATGTCTAGCACTTGCATGGAAATGAGCAAGAGCGCATGGAAATGTTGATGAAGATGGTTTTAACCCAAAGTCAAGCCTAGGTGCCGCGAGCACTTTTGGTAGACCACAGGGTCAAGGACAAGGTGGACACAAGTCAACATTGGAGGGGTTGTGTACCGATATGTGGTTCTAGAGGGTTTGGTGGTTTTAGTGTCAATACTAATGGAGGAGTTGTTTCTGGGTTTGGTTCTCAGAACCTAGGGAGAATCTTAAGGTAGCACATGGCCTCATTGACGAACTTGCATTAAGGTGAATGTTGGCATTTCTTAGCGTATGCAGCCAAATCCACAAGCGCATGGAAATCACCGTTATAGCACTTCACCCGGTGAGTAATCGGGTATCGTATTTCTTTCACGAAGAACGGCTTGTGAGTTAATTCTAAGCAGAGGTTGCCCAGAGATGGAGTAGGATAGCTTAGGTAGTGAGGTTTTCTAAGGGTAAAGTCCTAGGTCATGGTTAAACTCGATGCTATACTTCTTACTTCGGGTGCCGGATCGCACCTGGTCTGCCAGGTGATGCCGGCCTGAGGCTCTACGTCGTAACCGGACGTGGGGGATTACAAGGGATGGACAGGGCTGTCACCACCTGCCGCCTACCACCTCAACCGTGGGCTACGAAGCAAACGAAGGTAGGTCCTAGCCTAGACACCACGTTTATGCCAGTTGCTACAACTCTAGTGGTGGCCAGGAGCTCCCGTCTCTATCAGGGGTCCTCTTACTAGAGCTTCCGCCACGAGGACGAACGACGAGCCCACAAGAAGATAACAAGCAAGAATAACTTACTCAAAGGTATTACCGAAAGATAAACATGATGTCTTACTTCAAGTAGCAAGACGCCGTAGAGGTACAAGCGAGGAGGGAGCCGACAAGTCCGGCACTCCGCCCCGTGGAAGACTAGCTTCCCGAGAGCTCTCTTGGAGAGATGCTCTACTCTTGCTCCTCTCTCACTCCTTACTTCTATTCTAGCTAGGCTAGGTAGAGTGGCTCTACTCTCTCTATTGTACACTTGTAGAGTGGAGGTTTGGTGAAGAGTGAGAACAAAAAATGAATAGTGAATTCGTTGTCTACATTGTGTGGAATGTGATGAGAGGAGGGGGAATGGCCTCCTTTTATAGGTGGAGAAGATGGGGCTCCTTGGAAATATGCCATCCCCACATGGAAGGGTCAAAACCGACCTCCATAGGCGGTTTGAGACCTTCCATACCAGAAGCACCACCGAAATCAACATCCTCACGTAATCACGAACCGACCGACCAAAGATGGGCCCAGGAGCCAGCCCAGGAGGCGCGCTCGTGCCTCAGGCGCACGCGCGCCCATTGTGGGCCCTCTGGGCCTCTGCTTTTGCCGCCAGTGTGTAGGCCTTTCAGCTGGCTTCGAATCGGCTGGTGATTTGCCCAAATCGGAGTTCGGATGCATCCGTGGCGCCCAATTTACTGAGACATGGTCCTGCAGCCCAAGATAGAATTGGTCTAGGCTTTGGGCTTCCACCTCTCGTGTCCATGCTTGGCATTTTGGACCATGTTCATGGCCCAGATATTTTGGTAAGTGGGCCACCTTCTCATACCATAGTTTTTCTCCACTTCTTAGCCCATTTCAGATGTATTTCAGTGTTGACCTGCAAAACAAGGAATCTGCGCCACACTGTGGAAATAGTTAGAGTAGAGCCCTATTCTAGGTGAAAATTGGTGTTGCCTAGACTAAAGTTGATGGGGTTAGAAATGAGTTAAGCACCGCCAACAACTCCCCCACACTTAGCTCTTTGCTCGTCCTCGAGTAAAGGATGAAGAACTAGGTGGTTGTATTCTCCCAAGAGTTGACCCGCATACGATTATTCCGAGCTTTTCCTGCATTTGTGAACATTCATGGTGGCTACCAAGTTATCTTACTTGCTATTGAAGGAGGAATAGCTTGAAATCAAGTCAACTCACACTACCCATGCTTTGAGACTTGGGGTTTTTAGTATTTTTGCAAAGATAGCCTTAACTCCTCATGTGATACTCTCAAGTCGCTCTTTTTCAGGTGGCTAGTCCTATCCAGGTGTTCCTGATCATCCTACCACTACAGGCTGATATGTGGAGTTTTGGGTATGGATGATGAACAGAGTTTCAATGTCAAGCCAGCTGGATGTCATGAAGAGAAGGCCATATCCCTAGATGATGCAAGTGCAAGTGCAAGTGTAGAAATATTTGTGGACTCCTGATCATGTTTCTCTCTTTATGAAGGAAAGTGCAAGAAGGTATGGACTCGAAGAACAACTCTTAAACTTGCTTTATTTCTTCCTTTTTTTCTTTCTTTTTTTCTTTTCTTTTCTTCTTTTTTTTCTTTTCTTTTCTTTCTTCTCTCTCTTTTTTTTATCTCAAGACCTTGGAGAAAAATAACTCTTCCTTATTCACGAACTATGCTCTCTTTTTGTAGGAATTTTCCGATAACAGTCCATACTCTTCTTGAATGAATGATGGAGAGAGATGCATGACTTGTTGATAGGAGTGTTTTGGTGGAAGAGGGAGAAGATGTGGAATATATGTGCTCAATTCTCAGTGTAAGAAATGAGCGTTTTTGGTGGAATGGTGAGTGCATAACGTGCGCGGCTCTCAGTGTGAGAGTCGGCATATTTATTTGATGGGTGAATGCTGTGCGCGGCTCTCAATGTGAGAGTCGGCATGTTTATTTGGTGAATGCAATGATCTTGGGGATAAGGCCATCTCTAACAAGAATCTCAAGACTTGACATCGCTAAAAGTGGCTAGAACCGGTTTTGCATAAGTGTAAGCGTAGATATTTGGCTCTGGGAGGACATAGCACTTATCACACGAGGAGCATTTGCTAAAAAAAGTTTTGAATTTTTGCATAAAAATACCCAAGTCCATTGCACGAGTTGGTAAGCATCGTATCATTCTACTATATCTCACCCGCCAATAACTTAGATAAAGCATGGGGTCCCTATGGCACAAATTGTTCACGCAATAAAGATAAGCAAGGAATAAAAAGTATGCAACTCGTTCTTGATTGGTGAAAATAGGAGATGGAGTTTGCAAAATTTTTAGTTTTATAAATTTTATTTTCGGCAATAAAGAGAATTAGCAGGGAGTGAGAGGGTGCGCAACCGTGTTTTTGCTTTGTGTCAAAAATTTTTGCGCACCAAGGAGCGTGGTGCCTCCCCCACACTTGTTTTTGTACCTGTCTTTTTCTTATATGCACACAAAAACAAGTGAAGACAAGACACAAAATATACATATAGGAAAATATTTTTTTTCATAAACACAAGAAAGATAGAATAAATTAAAGTCATGCTCCAAACGAATTTATAAATTATTTGGCATGACTAAATTTATTCTCAATTTCTTGGTTTATGTTTTGTGCGATAAGAAGGCTCAAGGAAAGGTTTTAAGCGGTGACCATTTACCTTGGAGATGTTACCTTCATCGTCCCGGATCGTGATTGCGCCATGAAACGATGTGTCGTTGACGGTATATGGTCCCTTCCATTTGCTTCTAAGCTTTCCTTCACCGAATAACTTCACCTTGGAGTTGAACAACAGGACCTTGTCGCCTTGCCGAACTCCTTGGTTTTGATCCGGTTGTCATGCCACCTCTTCGTTCGCTCTTTATAGAGCTTGGCACTGTGGTATGCCTTCTCTCGCCATTCCTCAAGCTCAGAGATTTTCCTCTGGCGATTTCTTCCAGCTAGCTTGAGGTCCATGTTCCAGCTCTTTATTGCCCAGTAGGCTCGATGTTCGAGTTCTACTGGCAAATGGCAGCTCTTTCCATACACAAGCTGGAATGGTGACATGCCAATTGGGGTTTTGTAAGCAGTCCTGTATGCCCAGAGTGCATCAGGAAGCTTACTTTTCCATCCTTTCCCCATGTCATTGACCGTCTTCTGTAGGATGTTCTTGATCTGCTTGTTTGAGGTCTCAGCTTGGCCACTAGTTTGTGGGTGGTATGGTGTGGCGATGTTGTGCTTGGCCCCCAGCTCTCTCAGAAATGCTCTGAAGGTTCGATCAACGAAATGTGATCCTCCATCGCTTATCACCATGCGTGGTGTACCAAAGCGAGGGAAGATTATTTCGTGGAACATCCTTCGGGCATGTTTTGCGTCAGCTGCTCGGCATGGCATGGCCTCCACCCACGTGGTATGGTGTGGCGATGTTGTGCTTGGCCCCCAGCTCTCTCAGAAATGCTCTGAAGGTTCGATCAACGAAATGTGATCCTCCATCGCTTATCACCATGCGTGGTGTACCAAAGCGAGGGATGATTATTTCGTGGAACATCCTTCGGGCATGTTTTGCGTCACCGCTCGGCATGGCATGGCCTCCTCCCACTTGGAGACATAGTCGACGGCAACAAGGATGTACTCGCAGCCTTGGGACTTCGGAAGGGTCCCGATCAATGCCCCACACATCAAATATTTCTATTTGAAGGTTGAAGTGGAGGGGCATTGCGTTGCGAGCCGTGATGCCACCCCCGAACCGGCACTTCCGACACCTCCAAATGAATTCTTTGGTGTCGCATACATCGTTGGCCGAAGAATCCGCACCGCGCATTTTTGCTTGAGTGCGGAATACTCCATAGTGGCCTCCGTATGGTGCCGAGTGACTTTCAATGATCTCGCATCCCTTCGTCGCCGGCATACATCTTCTCGCATGCCGTCGTAGCATACTCGGTACAGTGCATGGTCATCCCACAGATGACGACGGCTCTCAACCTCCAGCTTTTTCCTGCTTCCTCCAGGTGGTACATGTCCTGCAACCATGTAATTCACAATGTTTGCATACCAGGGGTTGGAGTCCATTACTGCCAATAGCATGTCGTCGCGAAGAAAGTCATTGATGGGCAGATCCTGCATGTTAGTGACTTGCAAACGCGACAAATGATCTGCTATGGTATTCTCTACTCCTTTCTTATCTTTTATTTCTAGATCAAACTCTTGGAGCAAAAGAATCCAGCGGATCAAGCGTGGTTTCGCGTCTTTCTTAGTGAGCAAGAATTTTAAGGTAGCGTGATCTGTGTAAATGATCACCTTTGAGCCCACTAAGTAAGACCGAAACTTGTCGATAGCGAATACTACAGCAAGAAGCTCTTTTTCTATTGTAGCATAATTGAGCTGAGCTCCTGTTAGAGTCTTGCTGGCATAAGCTATCGCGTGATGCTTTTTATCCTTGGTTTGGCCTAAGACCGCACCAACAAGATAATCGCTTGCATCACACATGATCTCAAAAGGTAGAGACCAATCGGGAGGTTGGATGATAGGTGCGAGATGAGTGCTTGCTTGAGAGTGTTAAATGCTTTCAAGCACTCATCGCAAACTCAAAAGGAGCATCCTTAGCTAATAGGTTCGTGAGGGGTCTAGAGATTTGCGAAAAATCTTTGATAAATCTTCTATAGAACCCCGCATGACCTAAGAAGCTACGGATTCCTTTTACATTTACCGGGGGAGGTAGCTGCTCGATGACCTCTATTTTAGCCTTATCCACCTCGATTCCCCTCTCGGACACTAAGTGTCCCAGGACAATGCCCTCTCGGACCATGAAATGGCACTTTTCCCAATTAAGTACCAAATCTTTGTCCTGACACCTTTGCAAGACCTTGTCTAAATTTTTAAGACAATGATCGAAAGTTTTTCCATAGACGGTGAAATCGTCCATGAAAACTTCCATGATTTCTTCGATCATGTCCGAAAAGATAGACATCATGCACCGTTGAAATGACGCGGGTGCATTACACAACCCGAACGACATCCTACGGTACGCGTACGTTCCGTAGGGGCATGTGAAGGTCGTTTTGCTTTGATCATCCGGATGGATGGGAATCTGATGATATCCCGAATACCCATCAAGGAAGCAAAAGAAGGAGTGTTTCGCTAATCGTTCCAACATTTCATCAATGAAGGGGAGCGGAAAGTGATCCTTCTTTGTTGCCTTGTTAAGTTTTCGGTAATCAATGCACATTCACCATCCGGTGACAGTTCGTTGAGGTATGAGTTCGTTTTTAGCGTTCTCAATGACTGTCATTCCTCCCTTTTTGGGAACCACTTGGACTGGGCTAACCCAATCACTGTGTGCTACGGGATAGATTATCCCGGCGTGAAAAAGTTTCAGGACTTCCTTTTTCATGACTTCCCGCATCGCATTGTTCAGCCTACGCTGAGGTTCCCGTGAAGGTACGCTAGCTGGTTCTATGGGAATGCGATGGGTACAGAGCGTTGGACTTATCCCTTTAAGATCATCTAAACAATACCCAAAGACTGACTTATGTTTTTCTAGGACTGCGATGAGTTTGGTTGTCTCCTCGTCACTAAGTTGGTCACTTATGATGACAGGAGTCTGGGTGTCGCCGTTCAGGAAAACATAGCATAAGCCTTTAGGTAGGGGTTTAAGCTCAACTGTGGGTCTAGGCGGTTTCTCCCCTATAGGAAGATCAACTGTCTCCCCGAGCTCGTCTTTTCTTCTATAAAGAACTCGGCATCTTTATCTAAAGACGACTCGTGTGACTCAAACATGTCAACCGCTAGAACCTCTATGGGCACACTAGGGGGAGATTCGGCCACCGAGTTCCCGGCTCTAGTGACTTGAATCGGGAATGTTTCTCTCCCTAGTTTTATGTTGACTTCCCCGTTTTTGACGGATTGTCAAAGAGTGGTTCCGGGGGTGCCCAATGAGTATGTCGAATTCCTGGATGTCAAAGACAAGAAAGTCCAGGGACAATTCGACATCTCCATGGTGGAGTGTCACATTATGTGCAATCCCTAGTCCTTTTTGAATAGAATCTGGCGTTCTTAAGGACCGTGTTGTTGGAGTAAATGACTCCATTCCTAGACATGTGGATGCATAGGAATGGGACATCAAATTTGCCCCAACCGTGGATTATACAAAGCGTCCACCCAATTCCGCTGAATTTTGCAACGGCGGGTAGAAGATGGAGCGCGAATCTGAATTACTTCAGACGAGAGCTCACCTTCTGCTACCCACTCCGTGCTCATAACAAAAGTCAACTCTCTAACTGACTCCTTGACAAAAAGTTCGTCAAGGGGCTTGCTAGGGGTGATGGGAATTGGTGGTCTTGTGCGACATCCATACTGCGAGGTATTTCCTAGATTTTTGAAAAGCTCATCCTCGAAGATCGGAAGATCCATGGGTTCTTCCGTCTTAGGTTCTGGTTCGGGAGAGGGTCTCTCTATAGGTTGGGAAGGTTCGGCTGATGCCAAAGAGACATCCTCTTTCATTGGCTCGGGTTCTACACGGATAGGTTCTAAGGGAGGAGTATTCTCTTGGATACGATCCAAGAGAGCCTGCCCCTCTTCGGTGGTTTTGTGCTGGAACGACCCTCCGGCAGTTACATCGAGCAATAGGGCAGAATTTCTGTCTAATCCTAACCAAAAATGCTGTAGGAGTACATGGTTAGGGATAGACAGGTCTAGGCCTGATCGTGTTAGGATCAAAAAGCGTTCCCAGGCTGCACCTATGGTTTCGTTTTCTTTTTGTTGGAAGTTGAGCACCTCCTATCGTAGAGAGGCGACACGAGAGATAGGGTAGAATGTGAAGCAGAAATGCTTGCGCAATTCTTCCCAATCTCCGTTTACTTTCCCTACATTTTGGGTGTACCATTGCTCTGCCTTTTCATGGAGAGAAAAGGGAAACAATTTCCACCGCAATGTATCTTGTGACATGCCTGCAATGGTCAGGCACGCACAGAGTTGCTCAAACTCCCGTAGGTGATCATATGGGTTTTCATATTCCAAGCCTGAGAAGGCTTGGTCCCGAACCATGGCTATAAAGCCAGGGCGGAGCTCATACTCGGAAGCCGTGATAGGCTTCGAGGATTGGGGCGTTTGAATGAGCTCGCCCTTCGGAGCAGATAGGTTGTAAATGGTTGGTTGTTCCATGAGTATTTTCGTTTTCTAAAATAAAACAAAAGAAGTGGAGCAAAGGTAGGTCAAGGTACACGGGCAATCTAGGTTCGAGCTAACTGCGACAACCGTTCCCCGCAACGGCGCCGAAATGCTTGTTGGCGTTTCTTAGCGTATGCGACCAAATCCGCAAGCGCACGGAAATCACCGTTATAGCACTTCACCCGGTGAGTAATCGGGTATTGTATTTCTTTCACGAAGAACGGCTTGTGAGTTAATTCTAAGCGTAGGTTGCCCGTGAGATGGAGTAGGATAGCTTAGGTAGTGAGGTTTTCTAAGGGTAAAGTCCTAGGTGATGGTTAAACTCGATGCTATACTTCTTACTTCGGCGCCGGATCGCACCCGGGTCCGCGGGTGATGCCGGCTCGAGGCTCTACGTCGTAACCGGACGTGGGGATTACAAGGGACGGACAGGGCTGTCACCACCTGTCGCCTACCACCTCAACCGTGGGCTACGAAGCAAATGAAGGTAGGTCCTAGCCTAGACACCACGTTTATGCCAGTTGCTACAACTCTAGCGGTGGCCAGGAGCTCCCGTCTCTATCAGGGGTCCTCTTACTAGAGCTTCCGCCACGGAGACGAACGATGAACCCGCAAGAAGATAACAAGCAAGAATAACTTACTCAAAGGTATTACCGAAAGATAAACACGATGTCTTACTTCAAGTAGCAAGACGCCGTAGAGGTACAAGCGAGGAGGGAGCCGACAAGTCCGGCACTCCGCCCCGTGGAAGACTAGCTTCCCGAGAGCTCTCTTGGAGAGATGCTCTACTCTTGCTCCTCTCTCACTCCTTACTTCTATTCTAGCTAGGCTAGGTAGAGTGGCTCTACTCTCTCTATTGTACACTTGTAGAGTGGAGGTGTGGTGAAGAGTGAGAACTAAAAATGAATAGTGAATTCGTTGTCTACATTGTGTGGAATGTGTTGAGAGGAGTGGGAATGGCCTCCTTTTATAGGTGGAGAAGAGGGGGCTCTCCTTGGAAATATGCCATCCCCACATGGAAGGGCCAAAACCGACCTCCATAGGCGGTTTGAGACCTTTCATACCAGAAGCACCACCAAAATCAACATCCTCACGTAATCACGAACCGACCAACCAAAGATGGGCCCAGGAGCCAGCCCAGGAGGCGCGCTCGCGCCTCAGGCGCGCGCACGCCCATTTTGGGCCCTCTGGGCCTCTGCTTTTGCCACTAGTGTGTAGGCCTTTCAGCTGGCTTCGAATCGGCTGGTGATTTGCCCAAATCGGAGTCCGGATGCATCCGTGGCGCCCAATTTACTGAGACATGGTCCTGCAGCCCAAGATAGAATTGGTCTAGGCTTTGGGCTTCCACCTCTCAGGTCCATGCTTGGCATTTTGGACCATGTTCATGGCCCAGATATTATGGTAAGTGGGCCACCTTCTCATACCATAGTTTTTCTCCACTTCTTAGCCCATTTCAGATGTATTTCAGTGTTGACCTGCAAAACAAGGAATCTGCGCCACACTGTGGAAATAGTTAGAGTAGAGCCCTATTCTAGGTGAAAATTGGTGTTGCCTAGACTAAAGTTGGCGGGGTTAGAAATAAGTTAAGCACTGCCAACAGTGAAGCAACTTCATGGAGGACCCATGGTCATACAATACATGGAAGAGCAACTTGGACTCTTTTTTCTGGAATCTTCATGTCGAGACCAAGAGCAAGGATGCTAAATAAGATATAGGCTCGAGAGAAATAGGCACCTCATAGAGAGAGTGTGTGTGTGTGCACGCGCGTGTTACTTTTTTATTATTTCTATATATGCCTCATCTAGCTAGCTATTTGTAAATTACTTTTATAAACATCTTGATAGCCAATAGAATTCCTCCTAGACTAACTATTTAACAACCACTGGGGAAGCCCTTAGATCTAGGTGAGATGGCCCCATCACCAGCTCTCTAGCACCCACACAGGCCTATGGCGGCGTGCTTGCCCCAGCGGAGGTGAGAGATAAAGGGGCGAGGTGAGCTAAGGGAGCGGTAGGTCGGCACCCGCGTCATGGCCATCTCATGGGAGCCCTGAAAGGACATGATCCAGCAACGTAAATACGAAGTGTTGAATGTGCTTTTGACCTTTGAAGTATTGGTAAACAAATTCGCTAGCCCCAAACATGGGTGAATGCCCTGATCAAAAAAAAAAAAAAAAAAAAAAAAAAAAAAAAAAAAAAAAAAAAAACCCCGACGACAGCGAGTGCCAAACTAAACAAACTGAGTGTTGATGAACATGTGAAGCTGCAAGGTACCATAAATGAAATCCGAAATGTTGCAACAATAATATGCTCGTACCTGTGACGATCCTTCTTGTTCCAAGCCGGAATGGATGTTTCTGACAGCCTCCTCGAATAGATGCGTTTCCTCGGCTACCCGACGGACAGTGACAAGCGAACGAACCATTTGTATTGGTGCAATCTCCGAAGCAATGGTACTCCTCTTTTTGAAGGCACTCGTCAATATCTACAATGAAATATTGAGTTAACATAACAGGCATCTTCAAATTCATGTCATGTACTATATATTGATTCTACAGATACTAGTTTTGATACATTCGTTCCTCGTGCAGATTGTAGGGGATTGAGGGGGAAATGAACTGGGGAATGATGGATCCAAAAGAGCATAAAATGTAGCAAGCAAAAGGAAACAGATAAAACATGTAACTAGCTATAGGGATTAACAACTAAAAAGCAAGTATTAATAAAGCGAGTGTCTAGTTATCTGTTTATAGATTTTATGAGGTCAAATCTGTCGATCTATTTAATAATGAGATCCAGTAGAAAGTTGCAGTACAAATCCTAAGGCACAATTAAACGTATACAAATTTGACATGTTACCAAATACCAAATAAAAAAACCTGTCAATAGATAAATATCAAGTCTTAAAATAATTTATTAAATTGCACACATCTAAATATCTAACGTGGTGCCTGCCTTTTGTTTGTTGTTTCCTACATGTAAATATCGAAGTAAACTGTAAATATCAAGCGTGAGATATATAGTCAACACAATTTTTTTTTAAAAAAAATAGGATATAGTCAGCACATGCAAAGAAAGGATAGGTTGGTACATAACTCACCTTGGCAGCCGTCGTGATTAGGAAGGTAAGGGTTACCCTGGAAACCGTCGTTGCAGTTACAGATGTAGCCAATTCCGCTCGCTGAGTTCAAGCACGAGCTGTTGCCGCTAACGCAGGCATACCCAGGGCTTATTTGCGCCGTCGTACAGTTGTCCTCCACGATGAAACAGTCAAGGACCACCGGCGCCTTTCCACCACGCACTACCGGATCCAGAGTATTTGCCGATGGCTTGATGCCATCGGCAAACACAAGGATGCCATCGGAAAATAAGTTGCCGATGGCAAAGTGACGTTGCCATCGGCAACTTCCCATCGGCAATAACCTCATCGGAAAACAAATGTTTGCCGATGGCAAAAGTAGATGCCATCGGAAAAGTTTTTGCCGATGGCCGTGGACCCCATCGGCAAACACTCCACGTCCAGCCTCCCCGCCGTCGGCCGACGGCGGGTTTGCCGATGGCTGACGCCACGTGGCCATCGGCAAATAGTCTTGTTTTCCGATGGCCACGGCAGTCGGGTTACCTTTTTTTTTTTTTTGAAAAAGAATTCCCTGATTTTTTTCCGATGGCCGTGGCCATCGGCAAACTTATGGTCAGTTTGCCGATGGCCACGACCATCGGCAAATCTGGGGTACGCTGGTGTGAATTTCCCCAGGTTTGCCGACGGCTGGCCATCGGCAAACCTGGGAAATTTTTTTTTCCTTTTTTTCCTGTTTTCTTCCATTTCCAGCACATTTAATCACAGATAATGATATCACAAGCAAGATATACAACATTCATCACATATATTCACAATAATACGCCATTTCAACCATAATATAGCATCAAATCCATATTCATGCATACAAATCCATATCACAAGTCCCAATTCTTGCATACAACTCCAAATGCATTCATACAAGGCCAACATCGGCCAAACATGTCCGACGTGGCACAACAAGGTCCAAAATCAGGAATAGAAGGTACCTAGCTTGTGGCGCCGTCCCCTTGGGTCCCCGAGCCCCCGAAGCATCCTCCCACGCAGCCAACTCCCCGCGGCCGCGGCCGCTCCGCTGCTGCCACGAGCAATCGCTGCCGGGCCGAGCCGCTGCAGTCGAGGGAACCGAGACGGCCGGGCTGCCCCTGCGGCGGCCACGAGTACCCCGGCTGCGTGGGGAACCGAGACGGCCCGGGCTGCCCCCGCGGCGGCCACGAGTACCCCCGCGTCGGTGGAGGACCCGGACGAACGGCCGCGTGAGGAGGCTCGGAAAGGACCCCAACCGGGCCGTGGAGCAGACCACGTGGAGAAGCACCCGGGAGGGCTAGCACTGGAGTTGGGTTCGAACCCTCCGACTGTGTCTGCACAAAGACCAAGTGATGGAATTAGTACCTGCGGATTGGCATCACAAGCTAAAGCAATAGGCAATGTAGGGACTCACCGGATGAGGTGCAAGAAAAGGCGGCAGTGGAGGTACTGGTGGTGGAGCGAAGAAAGCGGCCGGAGGCTCACTCATTCCCATGGCACGCATGTCTTCGGGACATCTCGCGACCACGCCGCCGGTAGTGCGCGCAACCGAGGCCGCGTGCTCCTATAGGCAAGCGCCATCTCGCTTCGGTTGGCTAGCACCTCCCGGACCGTGGCCTCGCAATATTACACGAGCATGGTGGATTGTATTTGAAGGCAAGGTACATTATTAGTGGAAAATTTCTCGAACCTCCCTATACGGGGACGTTCCAAGACCTGCAAGAAAATCGCCGGCTCGAAGGCCGACGTCCACATCGGGAGCACGATGGCCCACACAACCACAAACCCGGCACGAAGGCCGTCAACACAGATACGGCACGATGGCCGACAACCCTAGAGCTTTACCTTCTCCTCCGGCGACACGCGAGGACGAACGTGGACGAACGGTGTCGACGACGCGGACGAACGTGGACGAACAACGAACCTTCTCCTCCTCCTCCCTTCTCCTTCTTCCTCCTCCTCCTCTTTCTTTCTTCTTCTTCCTTCTCTTCCTTCTCCTCCTCTTTCTTTCTTCTTCTTTCTTCTTCTTCCTCCTCCTCCTCCCTTCTCCTTCTTCCTCCTCCTCCTCTTTCTTTCTTCTTCTTTCTTCTTCTTCCTTCCTTCTCCTTCTTCCTCCTCCTCCTTCTCCCCTTCCCTTCTTCCCTTCTCCTACTACCCCGCCGCTAAGAGGGTGGCGGCGATAGAGCGGCGGAGCTTGCGAGCCGCGGGTGGCGGCGGCCGGGAGCTCGAGCTGCGGGGAGTGTGGCGCCGGCGGGGTGGAGTGGCGGCGGCGGGGGGAGTGGGCCGCCGGCGGGGTAGTGGCGGCCGCGGGGCGGGGAGTAGCCGCGGGCGCGGGGAGTGGCGGGGCCGAGCCGGGAGGTGGCCGGCGGCGGGGAGCTGCTCGAGGCGGGGGAATGGTGGCGCGCGGCGGAGGAGGCGGTCGGGATCCGGCCACGCCGGAATGCGGGCGCGGAGGCGGGGATTAGGGGCGGCGGGGGCGGGGGGCGGGGTGGCGGAGGAGGCGGGGGAGTGGGGCCGCGGCGGCGGGGAACTCCGGCGGCGGCGAGAACCGGTGGCGGCGGTGGGAATGGCGGCGGCGGCCGGAATGGCGGCGGGGCTCGGGCGTTGGGGACATAGGGTTTGGGGTCGGGGCGGGGCCGGCTTCTTTTTTATTTTATTTTCAAACCGACTTTGCCGATGGCCATAGCCATCGGCAAACTCAGCCACGTGGCGGCTACCGAGCCGCCCGGGCCCACCTTGTTTGCCGATGGCCGGCCATCGGCAAATGAATTTTGCCGACGGCTTTCCCGAGCCGTCGGCAAAGTTTGAATTTTTTTATTTTTTTCTTCCCAATTTTTTTCTGGAGGCTTCCTATACTAAACACATCCCAGTTTCAAAAGCTGGGACAATTTTGAACTTTTTAGCTATATTTCGTTAATTTTTTTGATTTCTTTGAATTTTCCCCGCAACTCTAAATTTGAACTGCAGGTACATGAAATAATGCAGACTTTTGATTCGAAAAATGATATTCATGATGCTCGGAGAATTAGCGGGGAGTGAGAGGGTGCGCAAACCGTGTTTTTGCTTTGTGTCAAAAATTTTTGCGCACCAAGGAGCGTGGTGCCTCCCCACACTTGTTTTTGTACTGTCTTTTTCTTATATGCACACAAAAACAAGTGGAGACAAGACACAAAATATACATATAGGAAAATATTTTTTTTTTCATAAACACAAGAAAGATAGAATAAATTAAAGTCATGCTCCAAACGAATTTATAAATTATTTGGCATGACTAAATTTATTCTGTCAATTTCTTGGTTTATGTTTTGTGCGATAAGAAGGCTCAAGGAAAGGTTTTAAGCGGTGACCATTTACCTTGGAGATGTTACCTTCATCGTCCTGGATCGTGATTGCGCCATGAAACGATGTGTCAATGACGGTATATGGTCCCTTCCATTTGCTTCTAAGCTTTCCTTCACCGAATAACTTCACCTTGGAGTTGAACAACAGGACCTTGTCGCCTTGCCGAACTCCTTGGTTTTGATCCGGTTGTCATGCCACCTCTTCGTTCGCTCTTTATAGAGCTTGGCACTGTGGTATGCCTTCTCTCGCCATTCCTCAAGCTCAGAGATTTTCCTCTGGCGATTTCTTCCAGCTAGCTTGAGGTCCATGTTCCAGCTCTTTATTGCCCAGTAGGCTCGATGTTCGAGTTCTACTGGCAAATGGCAGCTCTTTCCATACACAAGCTGGAATGGTGACATGCCAATTGGGGTTTTGTAAGCGATCCCGTATGCCCGAGTGCATCGGGGAAGCTTACTTTTCCATCCTTTCCCCATGTCATTGACCGTCTTCTGTAGGATGTTCTTGATCTGCTTGTTTGAGGTCTCAGCTTGGCCACTAGTTTGTGGGTGGTATGGTGTGGCGATGTTGTGCTTGGCCCCCAGCTCTCTCAGAAATGCTCTGAAGGTTCGATCAACGAAATGTGATCCTCCATCGCTTATCACCATGCGTGGTGTACCAAAGCGAGGGAAGATTATTTCGTGGAACATCCTTCGTGCATGTTTTGCGTCAGCTGCTCGGCATGGCATGGCCTTCACCAACGTGGTATGGTGTGGCGATGTTGTGCTTGGCCCGCAGCTCTCTCAGAAATGCTCTGAAGGTTCGATCAACGAAATGTGATCCTCCATCGCTTATCACCATGCGTGGTGTACCAAAGCGAGGGAAGATTATTTCGTGGAACATCCTTCGGGCATGTTTTGCGTCGGGCCGCTCGGCATGGCATGGCCTCCACCCACTTGGAGACATAGTCGACAAGAACAAGGATGTACTCGCAGGTCTTGGGACTTCGGAAGGGTCCTGGTCAATGCCCCACACATCAAATATTTCTATTTGAAGGTTGAAGTGGAGGGGCATTGCGTTGCGAGCTGTGATGCCACCCCGAACGCACTTCCGACACCTCCGAATGAATTCTTTGGTGTCGATACATCGTTGGCCGAAGAATCCGCCCGCCGCATTTTTGCTTGAGTGCGGAATACTCCATAGTGGCCTCCGTATGGTGCCGAGTGACAGGCTTTCAATGATCTCGCATCCCTTCGTCGTCGGCATACATCTTCTCGCATATGCCGTCGAGCATACTTGGTACAGGCTGTGTCATCCCACGGATGACGACGGCTCTCAACCTCCAACTTTTTCCCCGCTTCCTCCGGGTGGTACATGTCCCGCAACCATGTAATTCACAATGTTTGCATACCGGGGTTGGAGTCCATTATCGCCAATAGCATGTCGTCGCGAAGAAAGTCATTGATGGGCGAGATCCGCATGTTAGTGACTTGCAAACGCGACAAATGATCTCGCTATGATATTCTCTACTCCTTTCTTATCTTTTATTTCTAGATCGAACTCTTGGAGCAAAAGAATCCAGCGGATCAAGCGTGGTTTCGCGTCTTTCTTAGTGAGCAAGAATTTTAAGGTAGCGTGATCTGTGTAAATGATCACCTTTGAGCCCACTAAGTAAGACCGAAACTTGTCGATAGCGAATACTACAGCAAGAAGCTCTTTTTCTATTGTAGCATAATTGAGCTGAGCTCCTGTTAGAGTCTTGCTGGCATAAGCTATCGCATGATGCTTTTTATCCTTGGTTTGGCCTAAGACCGCACCAACAAAGATAATCGCTTGCATCACACATGATCTCAAAAGGTAGAGACCAATCGGGAGGTTGGATGATAGGTGCGAGAGATGAGTGCTTGCTTGAGAGTGTTAAATGCTTTCAAGCACTCATCAGTAAACTCAAAAGGAGCATCCTTAGCTAATAGGTTCTTGAGGGGTCTAGAGATTTGTGAAAAATCTTTGATAAATCTTCTATAGAACCCCGCATGACCTAAGAAGCTACGGTTTCCTTTTACATTTACCGGGAGGTAGCCGCTCGATGACCTCTATTTTAGCCTTATCCACCTCGATTCCCTCTCGGACACTAAGTGTCCCGGACAATGCCCTCTCGGACCATGAAATGGCACTTTTCCCAATTAAGTACCAAATCTTTGTCCCGACACCTTTACAAGACCTTGTCTAAATTTTTAAGACAATGATCGAAAGTTTTTCCATAGACGGTGAAATCGTCCATGAAAACTTCCATGATTTCTTCGATCATGTCCGAAAAGATAGACATCATGCACCGTTGAAATGACGCGGGTGCATTACACAACCCGAACGACATCCTACGGTACGCGTACGTTCCGTAGGGGCATGTGAAGGTCGTTTTGCTTTGATCATCCGGATGGATGGGAATCTGATGATATCCCGAATACCCATCAAGGAAGCAAAAGAAGGAGTGTTTCGCTAATCGTTCCAACATTTCATCAATGAAGGGGAGCGGAAAGTGATCCTTCTTTGTTGCCTTGTTAAGTTTTCGGTAATCAATGCACATTCACCATCCGGTGACAGTTCGTTGAGGTATGAGTTCGTTTTTAGCGTTCTCAATGACTTGTCATTCCTCCCTTTTTGGGAACCACTTGGGCCGGGCTAACCCAATCATCGTGTGGTACGGGATAGATTATCCCGGCGTGAAAAAGTTTCGGACTTCCTTTTTCATGACTTCCCGCATCGCATTGTTCGCCTACGCCGAGGTTCCCGTGAAGGTACGCTAGCTGGTTCTATGGGAATGCGATGGGTACGAGCGTTGGACTTATCCCTTTAAGATCATCTAGACAATACCCAAAGACTCGACTTATGTTTTTCTAGGACTGCGATGAGTTTGGTTGTCTCCTCGTCACTAAGTTGGTCACTTATGATGACAGAGTCCGGGTGTCGCCATTCGGAAAACATAGCATAAGCCTTTAGGTAGGGGTTTAAGCTCAACTTGTGGGTCTAGGCGGTTTCTCCCCTATAGGAAGATCAACCGTCTCCCCGAGCTCGTCTTTTTCTTCTATAAAGAACTCGGCATCTTTATCTAAAGACGACTCGAAATGACTCAAACATGTCAACCGCTAGAACCTCTATGGGCACACTAGGGGGAGATTCGGCCACCGAGTTCCCGGCTCTAGTGACTTGAATCGGGAATGTTTCTCTCCCTAGTTTTATTTTGACTTCCCCCGTTTTTGACGGATTGTCAAAGAGTGGTTCCGGGGGTGCCCAATGAGTATGTCGAATTCCCGGATGTCAAAGACAAGAAAGTCCAGGACAATTCGACATCTCCATGGTGGAGTGTCACATTATGTGCAATCCCTAGTCCTTTTTGAATAGAATCGGCGTTCTTAAGGACCGTGTTGTTGGAGTAAATGACTCCATTCCTAGACATGTGGATGCATAGGAATGGACATCAAATTTGCCCCAACCGTGGGATTATACAAAGCGTCCACCCAATTCCGCTGAATTTTGCAACGGCGGGTAGAAGATGGAGCGCGAATCTGAATTACTTCAGACGAGAGCTCACCTTCTGCTACCCACTCCGTGCTCATAACAAAAGTCAACTCTCTAACTGACTCCTTGACAAAAAGTTCGTCAAGGGGCTTGCTAGGGGTGACGGGAATTGGTGGTCTTGTGCGACATCCATACTGCGAGGTATTTCCTAGATTTTTGAAAAGCTCATCCTCGAAGATCGGAAGATCCATGGGTTCTTCCGTCTTAGGTTCTGGTTCGGGAGAGGGTCTCTCTATAGGTTGGGAAGGTTCGGCCGATGCCAAAGAGACATCCTCTTTCATTGGCTCGGGTTCTACACGGATAGGTTCTAAGGAGGAGTATTCTCTTGGATACGATCCAAGAGAGCCTGCCCCTCTTCGGTGGTTTTGTGCTGGAACGACCCTCCGGCAGTTACATCGAGCAATAGGGCAGAATTTCTGTCTAATCCTAACCAAAAATGCTGTAGGAGTACATGGTTAGGGATAGACAGGTCTAGGCCTGATCGTGTTAGGATCAAAAAGCGTTCCCAGGCCGCACCTATGGTTTCGTTTTCTTTTTGTTGGAAGTTGAGCACCTCCTGTCGTAGAGAGGCGACACGAGAGATAGGGTAGAATGTGAAGCAGAAATGCTTGCGCAATTCTTCCCAATCTCCGTTTACTTTCCCTACGTTTTGGGTGTACCATTGCTTTGCCTTTTTATGGAGAGAAAAGGGAAACAATTTCCACCGCAATGTATCTTGTGACATGCCTGCAATGGTCAGGCACGCACAGAGTTGCTCAAACTCCCGTAGGTGATCATATGGGTTTTCATATTCCAAGCCTGAGAAGGCTTGGTCCCGAACCATGGCTATAAAGCCAGGGCGGAGCTCATACTCGGAAGCTGTGATAGGCTTCGAGGATTGGGGCGTTTGAATGAGCTCGCCCTTCGGAGCAGATAGGTTGTAAATGGTTGGTTGTTCCATGAGTATTTTCATTTTCTAAAATAAAACAAAAGAAGTGGAGCAAAGGTAGGTCAAGGTACACGGGCAATCTAGGTTCGAGCTAACCGCTGACAACCGTTCCGGCAACGGCGCCGGAAATGCTTGTTGGCGTTTCTTAGCGTATGCGCCAAATCCGCAAGCGCACGGAAATCACCGTTATAGCACTTCACCCGGTGAGTAATCGGGTATTGTATTTCTTTCACGAAGAACGGCTTGTGAGTTAATTCTAAGCGAGGGTTGCCCGGAGATGGAGTAGGATAGCTTAGGTAGTGAGGTTTTCTAAGGGTAAAGTCCTAGGTGATGGTTAAACTCGATGCTATACTTCTTACTTCGGGCGCCGGATCACACACGTCCCGAGGTGATGCCGGCTCGAGGCTCTACGTCGTAACCGGACGTGGGGATTACAAGGGACGGACAGGGCTGTCACCACCACATGCGCCTACCACCTCAACCGTGGGCTACGAAGCAAATGAAGGTAGGTCCTAGCCTAGACACCACGTTTATGCCGGTTGCTACAACTCTAGCGGTGGCCGGGAGCTCCGTCTCTATCGGGGTCCTCTTACTAGAGCTTCCGCCACGGGACGAACGATGAACCCGCAAGAAGATAACAAGCAAGAATAACTTACTCAAAGGTATTACCGAAAGATAAACACGATGTCTTACTTCAAGTAGCAAGACACCGTAGAGGTACAAGCGAGGAGGAGCCGACAAGTCCGGCACTCCGCCCGTGGAAGACTAGCTTCCCGAGAGCTCTCTTGGAGAGATGCTCTACTCTTGCTCCTCTCTCACTCCTTACTTCTATTCTAGCTAGGCTAGGTAGAGTGGCTCTACTCTCTCTATTGTACACTTGTAGAGTGGAGGTGTGGTGAAGAGTGAGAACTAAAAATGAATAGTGAATTCGTTGTCTACATTGTGTGGAATGTGTTGAGAGGAGGGGGAATGGCCTCCTTTTATAGGTGGAGAAGAGGGGGCTCCTTGGAAATATGCCATCCCCACATGGAAGGGCCAAAACCGACCTCCATAGGCGGTTTGAGACCTTTCATACCAGAAGCACCACCGAAATCAACATCCTCACGTAATCACGAACCGACCAACCAAAGATGGGCCCAGGAGCCAGCCCAGGAGGCGCGCTCGCGCCTCAGGCGCGCACACGCCCATTTTGGGCCCTCTGGGCCTCTGCTTTTGCCGCCAGTGTGTAGGCCTTTCAGCTGGCTTCGAATCGGCTGGTGATTTGCCCAAATCGGAGTCCGGATGCATCCGTGGCGCCCAATTTACTGAGACATGGTCCTGCAGCCCAAGATAGAATTGGTCTAGGCTTTGGGCTTCCACCTCTCAGGTCCATGCTTGGCATTTTGGACCATGTTCATGGCCCAGATATTATGGTAAGTGGGCCACCTTCTCATACCATAGTTTTTCTCCACTTCTTAGCCCATTTCGTATGTATTTCGGTGTTGACCCGCAAAACAAGGAATCTGCAACGCCACACTCGTGGAAATAGTTAGAGTAGAGCCCTATTCTAGGTGAAAATTGGTGTTGCCTAGACTAAAGTTGGCGGGGTTAGAAATAAGTTATGCACCGCCAACAGTGAAGCAACTTCATGGAGGACCCATGGTCATACAATACATGGAAGAGCAACTTGGACTCTTTTTTCTGGAATCTTCATGTCGAGACCAAGAGCAAGGATGCTAAATAAGATATAGGCTCGAGAGAAATAGGCACCTCATAGAGAGAGAGTGTGTGTGCACGCGCGCGTGTTACTTTTTTTTTTTTATTATTTCTATATATGCCTCATCTAGCTAGCTATTTGTAAATTACTTTTATAAACATCTTGATAGCCAATAGAATTCCTCCTAGACTAACTATTTAACAACCACTGGGGAAGCCCTTAGATCTAGGTGAGATGGCCCCATCACCAGCTCTCTAGCACCCACACAGGCCTATGGCGGTGTGCTTGCCCCAGCGGAGGTGAGAGATAAAGGGGCGAGGTGAGCTAATGGAGCGGTAGGTCGGCACCCGCGTCATGGCCATCTCATGGGAGCCCTGAAAGGACATGATCCAGCAACGTAAATACGAAGTGTTGAATGTGCTTTTGACCTTTGAAGTATTGGTAAACAAATTCGCTAGCCCCAAACATGGGTGAATGCCCTGATCAAAAAAAAAAAAAAAAAAAAAAAAAAAAAAAAAAAGAACCCCGACGACAGCGAGTGCCAAACTAAACAAACTGAGTGTTGATGAACATGTGAAGCTGCAAGGTACCATAAATGAAATCCGAAATGTTGCAACAATAATATGCTCGTACCTGTGACGATCCTTCTTGTTCCAAGCCGGAATGGATGTTTCTGACAGCCTCCTCGAATAGATGCGTTTCCTCGGCTACCCGACGGACAGTGACAAGCGAACGAACCATTTGTATTGGTGCAATCTCCGAAGCAATGGTACTCCTCTTTTGAAGGCACTCGTCAATATCTACAATGAAATATTGAGTTAACATAACAGGCATCTTCAAATTCATGTCATGTACTATATATTGATTCTACAGATACTAGTTTTGATACATTCGTTCCTCGTGCAGATTGTAGGGGATTGAGGGGGAAATGAACTGGGGAATGATGGATCCAAAAGAGCATAAAATGTAGCAAGCAAAAGGAAACAGATAAAACATGTAACTAGCTATAGGGATTAACAACTAAAAAGCAAGTATTAATAAAGCGAGTGTCTAGTTATCTGTTTATAGATTTTATGAGGTCAAATCTGTCGATCTATTTAATAATGAGATCCAGTAGAAAGTTGCAGTACAAATCCTAAGGCACAATTAAACGTATACAAATTTGACATGTTACCAAATACCAAATAAAAAAACCTGTCAATAGATAAATATCGTCTTAAAATAATTTATTAAATTGCACACATCTAAATATCTAACGTGGTGCCTGCCTTTTGTTTGTTGTTTCCTACATGTAAATATCGAAGTAAACTGTAAATATCAAGCGTGAGATATATAGTCAACACAAATTTTTTTTAAAAAAAAAAAATAGGATATAGTCAGCACATGCAAAGAAAGGATAGGTTGGTACATAACTCACCTTGGCAGCCGTCGTGATTAGGAAGGTAAGGGTTACCCTGGAAACCGTCGTTGCAGTTACAGATGTAGCCAATTCCGCTCGCTGAGTTCAAGCACGAGCTGTTGCCGCTAACGCAGGCATACCCAGGGCTTATTTGCGCCGTCGTACAGTTGTCCTCCACGATGAAACAGTCAAGGACCACCGGCGCCTTTCCACCACGCACTACCGGATCCAGAGTATTTGCCGATGGCTTGATGCCATCGGCAAACACAAGGATGCCATCGGAAAATAAGTTGCCGATGGCAAAGTGACGTTGCCATCGGCAACTTCCCATCGGCAATAACCTCATCGGAAAATAAATGTTTGCCGATGGCAAAGTAGATGCCATCGGAAAAGTTTTTGCCGATGGCCGTGGACCCCATCGGCAAACACTCCACGCCTCCCCGCCGTCCAGGGCGACGGCGGGTTTGCCGATGGCGACGCCACGTGGCCATCGGCAAATAGTCTTGTTTTCCGATGGCCACGGCAGTCGGCTTACCTTTTTTTTTTTTTGAAAAAAGAATTCCCTGATTTTTTTTCCGATGGCCGTGGCCATCGGCAAACTTATGGTCGGTTTGCCGATGGCCACGACCATCGGCAAATCTGGGGTACGCCGGTGTGAATTTCCCCCGGGTTTGCCGACGGCCGCCATCGGCAAACCCGGGAAAAATTTTTTTCCTTTTTTTCCCGTTTTCTTCCATTTCCAAGACATTTAATCACGATAATGATATCACAAGCAAGATATACAACATTCATCACATATATTCACAATAATACGCCATTTCAACCATAATATAGCATCAAATCCATATTCATGCATACAAATCCATATCACAAGTCCCAATTCTTGCATACAACTCCAAATGCATCCATACAAGGCCAACATCGGCCAAACATGTCCGACGTGGCACAACAAGGTCCAAAATCAGGAATAGAAGGTACCTAGCTCGTGGCGCCGTCCCCTTGGGTCCCCGAGCCCCCAGAAGCATCCTCCCACGCAGCCAACTCCTCATGGCCGCGGGCCGCCGCGCTTCGGCTGCCACGAGTCTTGCGCTGTGGCCGAGCCGCCGCTGCGGGCGAGGAACCGAGACGGCCCGGGCTGCCCGCGGCGGCCACGAGTACCCCGGCTGCGTGGGGAACCGAGACGGCCCGGGCTGCCCCTGCGGCGGCCACGAGTACCCCTGCGTCGGTGGAGGACCCGGACGAACGGCCGCGTGAGGAGGCTCGAAAGGACCCCAACCGGCCGGGTGGAGCAGACCACTGTGGAGAAGCACCCGGCGGAGGGCTAGCACTGGAGTTGGGTTCGAACCCTCCGACCGTGTCCGCACAAAGACCAAGTGATGGAATTAGTACCGCGGATTGGCATCACAAGCTAAAGCAATAGGCAATGTAGGGACTCACCGGACGAGGTGCAAGAAAAGGCGGCGTGGAGGTACCGGTGGTGGAGCGAAGAAAGCGGCCGGAGGCTCACTCATTCCCATGGCACGCATGTCTTTGGGACATCTGCGACCACGCTCGCCGGTAGTGCGGCGCAACCGAGGCCGCGTGCTCGATAGGCAAGCGCCATCTCGCCCGGTTGGCTGGCACCTCCTGGACCGTGGCCTGCAATATTACACGAGCATGGTGGATTGTATTTGAAGGCAAGGTACATTATTAGTGGAAAATTTCGGCAGAACCTCCCCTATACGGGGAGGTTCCAAGACCTGCAAGAAAATCGCCGGCTCGAAGGCCGACGTCCACATCGGGAGCACGATGGCCCACACAACCACAAACCCGGCACGAAGGCCGTCAACACAGATACGGCACGATGGCCGACAACCCTAGAGCTTTACCTTCTCCTCCGGCGACACGCGAGGACGAACGTGGACGAACGGTGTCGACGACGCGGACGAACGTGGACGAACAACGAACCTTCTCCTCCTCCTCCCTTCTCCTTCTTCCTCCTCCTCCTCTTTCTTTCTTCTTCTTCCTTCTCTTCCTTCTCCTCCTCTTTCTTTCTTCTTCTTTCTTCTTCTTCTTCCTCCTCCTCCCTTCTCCTTCTTCCTCCTCCTCCTCTTTCTTTCTTCTTCTTTCTTCTTCTTCCTTCCTTCTCCTTCTTCCTCCTCCTCCTTCTCCCCTTCCCTTCTTCCCTTCTCCTACTACCCCGCGCTAAGAGGGTGGCGGCGATAGAGGGGGGCGGAGCTTGCGAGCCGCGGTGGCGGCGGTCGGGAGCTCGAGCCGCGGGGAGTGTGGCGCCGGCGGCGGTGGGAGTGGCGGGGCGGCGGGGGCCGCCGGCGGGGTAGTGGCGGCCGCGGGGCGGGGGAGTAGGCTGCGGGGGCGGGAGTGGCGGGGCCGGCGAGGTGGCCGGCGGCGGTCGGGAGCCGCTCGAGGCGGCGGGAATGAGGCGCGCGCGGAGGAGGAGCATGGTCGGGATCCGGCCGCGCCGGAATGCGGGCGCGGAGGCGGGGAGGGTGGCGGAGGAGGCGGGGGAGTGGCCGCGGCGGCGGGGAACTCCGGCGGCGGCGAACCCCGGTGGCGGCGGTGGGAATGGCGGCCGGGAATGGCGGCGGCGGGGTCGGGCGTTGGGGAGATAGGGTTTGGGGTTGGGGGCGGGGCCGGCTTCTTTTATTTTATTTTCAAACCGACTTTGCCGATGGCCATAGCCATCGGCAAACTCAGCCACGTGGCGGCTACGAGCCGCCCGTGGCCCACCTTGTTTGCCGATGGCCGGCCATCGGCAAATGAATTTTGCCGACGGCTTTCCGTGCCGTCGGCAAAATTTGAATTTTTTTGTTTTTTTCTTCCCAATTTTTTTCTGGAGGCTTCCTATACTAAACACATCCCAGTTTCAAAAGCTGGGACAATTTTGAACTTTTTAGCTATATTTCGTTAATTTTTTTGGTTTCTTTGAATTTTCCCCGCAACTCTAAATTTGAACTGCAGGTACATGAAATAATGCAGACTTTTGATTCGAAAAATGATATTCATGATGCTCGGAGTATGTTGAGGCCGTATCCGGGACCTCGCATGAAATTACGACCACGTTGGCCTCGTAACATGGGTAGTGACGTGCGCGGAAGTGTTTTTAAATTCTATAAAATCCAAACGAAGTCCGAAATGGACGAAACTTGACGAGTTGTCTCGCCATCGCATGTGTAGCGTGTGGTAAAAATTTCAAAAAAAGTTTCGAGCAAGTTGTGACGTCGGATGGTCAAAACCTGCACATCTCCACATGTGATCACTCGTGATCACATGTGGAGATGTCCGGGTTTTGACCATCCGACGTCACAACTTGCTCGAAACTTTTTGAAATTTTTACCACACACTACACATGCCATGCCAACACAACTCCTCAAGTTTCGTCAATTTCGACTCCGTTTGAATTTTATATAATTTAGAAACACTTTCCCGCCACGTCACTACCCATGTTACGAGGCCAACACGGTCGTAATTTCATGCGAGCCCCGGATATGGCCTCAACTTACTCCGAGAATCATGAATATCATTTTTCGAATCAAAAGTCTGCATTATTTCATGTACCTGCAGTTCAAATTTTGAGGTGCGGGAAAATTCAAAGAAAACAAAATAATTCCCGAAATATAGCTACAAAGTTCAAAAATGTCCCAAATTCCGGAGGTGGCTTGTATGTGAGGTAGGAAGACACCAGGAAAAAAATGGGAAGCAAAAAAAAAAAAAAGGATTGTTTGCCGATGGCCTTGGAAAGCCATCGGCAAATAGGTTTGCCGATGGCCGGCCATCGGCAAACAAAGGGGCCTAGGCGCTGCCCAGCCGCCACGTGGCCATGGTTTGCCGTTGGCCGTGGCCATCGGCAAAATTCATAGTTTGCCGATGGCCTAACGGCGGAAGCCATCGGCAAATCGGACGGCGTCGGTCGCCGTCAGGTCCTGGCATAGTTTGCCGATGGTGTGGATATGCCGATGGCTCGGCCATCGGCAAACCAATTCTAGGCCGATGGCTTTTTGTCGCCGATGGCCTGGCCATCGGCAAATAGGCGTGTTGCCGATGGCCGCTGTTCGCCGATGGCCCGACCATCGGCAATAATGTGTTTGCCGATGGCTTCACTTTGCCATCGGCAGAGCGGGATGTTTGCCGATGGCAGATTCCTTGGCCATCGGCAAACGTCTGGGCCATCGGCAAACACTCGCTCTCCGGTAGTGACGGGAGCTGTTATTGAATGCCGACGGCGAGGAGAAATTGGTGAAGCTAGTCGACGATGTGAAGCTGGACGAGTCCATGAGCACCATGAAGCTGCAGGATCAATTAAATCCGTGCGTGCGTCGCCGCCGATCCCAGGTGTTCAAGCGCTGGTCGAACCGCACCGTTGGGGATGGACGTCTGGCAGCATCCCATCCCGAAGCATGGGTTTAGGGACATCTTGCCGTCGAAGCACATGGCCATGCACCCGGTCTGGTACATAGCAAGAGGATTGTTCCCAGTGGTATCGCCGATGTACGCCAGCGCCCGACACCCTACCACCGTGAACTTGTTGGCTCCTTGGAAATATGCCATCCCCACATGGAAGGGCCAAAACCGACCTCCATAGGCGGTTTGAGACCTTTCATACCAGAAGCACCACCGAAATCAACATCCTCACGTAATCACGAACCGACCAACCAAAGATGGGCCCAGGAGCCAGCCCAGGAGGCGCGCTCGCGCACGCCCATTGTGGGCCCTCTGGGCCTCTGCTTTTGCCGCCAGTGTGTAGGCCTTTCAGCTGGCTTCGAATCGGGCCGGTGATTTGCCCAAATCGGAGTCCGGATGCATCCGTGGCGCCCACTTCATCGAGACATGGTCCCCGCAGCCCAAGATAGAATTGGTCTAGGCTTTGGGCTTCCACCTCTCGCCATGCTTGGCATTTTGGACCATGTTCATGGCCCAGATATTATGGTAAGTGGGCCACCTTCTCATACCATAGTTTTTCTCCACTTCTTAGCCCATTTCAGATGTATTTCAGTGTTGACCTGCAAAACAAGGAATCTGCGCCACACTGTGGAAATAGTTAGAGTAGAGCCCTATTCTAGGTGAAAATTGGTGTTGCCTAGACTAAAGTTGGCGGGGTTAGAAATAAGTTATGCACCGCCAACAGTGAAGCAACTTCATGGAGGACCCATGGTCATACAATACATGGAAGAGCAACTTGGACTCTTTTTTCTGGAATCTTCATGTCGAGACCAAGAGCAAGGATGCTAAATAAGATATAGGCTCGAGAGAAATAGGCACCTCATAGAGAGAGAGTGTGTGTGCACGCGCGCGTGTTACTTTTTTTTATTATTTCTATATATGCCTCATCTAGCTAGCTATTTGTAAATTACTTTTATAAACATCTTGATAGCCAATAGAATTCCTCCTAGACTAACTATTTAACAACCACTGGGGAAGCCCTTAGATCTAGGTGAGATGGCCCCATCACCAGCTCTCTAGCACCCACACAGGCCTATGGCGGTGTGCTTGCCCCAGCGGAGGTGAGAGATAAAGGGGCGAGGTGAGCTAAGGGAGCGGTAGGTAGGCACCCGCGTCATGGCCATCTCATGGGAGCCCTGAAAGGACATGATCCAGCAACGTAAATACGAAGTGTTGAATGTGCTTTTGACCTTTGAAGTATTGGTAAACAAATTCGCTAGCCCCAAACATGGGTGAATGCCCTGATCAAAAAAAAAAAAAAAAAAAAAAAAAAAAAAAAAAAAAAAAGAACCCCGACGACAGCGAGTGCCAAACTAAACAAACTGAGTGTTGATGAACATGTGAAGCTGCAAGGTACCATAAATGAAATCCGAAATGTTGCAACAATAATATGCTCGTACCTGTGACGATCCTTCTTGTTCCAAGCCGGAATGGATGTTTCTGACAGCCTCCTCGAATAGATGCGTTTCCTCGGCTACCCGACGGACAGTGACAAGCGAACGAACCATTTGTATTGGTGCAATCTCCGAAGCAATGGTACTCCTCTTTTGAAGGCACTCGTCAATATCTACAATGAAATATTGAGTTAACATAACAGGCATCTTCAAATTCATGTCATGTACTATATATTGATTCTACAGATACTAGTTTTGATACATTCGTTCCTCGTGCAGATTGTAGGGGATTGAGGGGGAAATGAACTGGGGAATGATGGATCCAAAAGAGCATAAAATGTAGCAAGCAAAAGGAAACAGATAAAACATGTAACTAGCTATAGGGATTAACAACTAAAAAGCAAGTATTAATAAAGCGAGTGTCTAGTTATCTGTTTATAGATTTTATGAGGTCAAATCTGTCGATCTATTTAATAATGAGATCCAGTAGAAAGTTGCAGTACAAATCCTAAGGCACAATTAAACGTATACAAATTTGACATGTTACCAAATACCAAATAAAAAACCTGTCAATAGATAAATATCAAGTCTTAAAATAATTTATTAAATTTCACGCATCTAAATATCTAACGTGGTGCCTGCCTTTTGTTTGTTGTTTCCTATATGTAAATATCGAAGTAAACTGTAAATATCATGGGCTGCGTGAGATATATAGTCAACACAAAATTCTTTTTTTTTTTAAAAAAAGGATATAGTCAGCACATGCAAAGAAAGGATAGGTTGGTATACATAATTCACCTTGGCAGCCGTCGTGATTAGGACGGTAAGGGTTACCCTGGAAACCGTCGTTGCAGTTACAGATGTAGCCTTTTCCGCTGGCTGAGTTCAAGCACGAGCTGTTGCCGCTAACGCAGGCGTACCCAGGGCTTATTTGCGCCGTCGTGCAGTTGTCCTCCCCGATAAACCAGTCAAGGACCACCGGCGCCTTTCCACCACGCACTACCGGATCCAGAGTATTTGCCGATGGCTTGATGCCATTGGCAAACACAAGGATGCCATCGGAAAATAAGTTGCCGATGGCGAAGTGACGTCCGTCGGCAACTTCCCATCGGCAATAACCTCATCGGAAAACAAACGTTTGCCGATGGCAAAAGTAGATGCCATCGGAAAAATTTTTGCCGATGGCCGTGGACCCCATCGGCAAACACTCCACGTCGGCCTCCCCGCCGTCGGGCCGACGGCGGGTTTGCCGATGGCCGACGCCACGTGGCCATCGGCAAATAGTCTTGTTTTCCGATGTGCCCACGGCCGTCGGCTTACCTTTTTTTTTTTGAAAAAGAATTCCCGATTTTTTTCCCGATGGCCGTGGCCATCGGCAAACTTATGGTCGGTTGCCAATGGCCACGACCATCGGCAAATCTGGGGTACGCCGGTGTGAATTTCCCCAGTTTGCCGACGGCCGGCCATCGGCAAACCCGGGAAATTTTTTTTCCTTTTTTTCCTGTTTTCTTCCATTTCCAAAGACATTTAATCACGAGATAATGATATCACAAGCAAGATATACAACATTCATCACATATATTCACAATAATACGCCATTTCAACCATAATATAGCATCAAATCCATATTCATGCATACAAATCCATATCACAAGTCCCAATTCTTGCATACAACTCCAAATGCATCCATACAAGGCCAACATCGGCCAAACATGTCCGACGTGGCACAACAAGGTCCAAAATCAGGAATAGAAGGTACCTAGCTCGTGGCGCGTCCCCTTGGGTCCCCGAGCCCCCGAAGCATCCTCCCACGCAGCCAACTCCCCGCGGCCGCGGGCCGCTTCTTCTTTGCCGCCACGAGCAATCTTGCCCGGGGCCGAGCCGGCTGCGGCCTGAGGAACCGAGACGGCCGGGCCGCCCCCGCGGCGGCCACGAGTACCCCTGCGTCGGTGGAGGACCCGGGACGAACGGCCGCGTGAGGAGGCTCGGAAAGGACCCCAACCGGGCCGTGGAGCGGGACCTGTGGAGAAGCACCCGGCGGAGGGCTAGCACCTGAGTTGGGTTCGAACCCTCCGACCGTGTGCGCACAAAGACCAAGTGATGGAATTAGTACCTCGGATTGGCATCACAAGCCGAAGCAATAGGCAATGTAGGGACTCACCGGACGAGGTGCAAGAAAAGGCGGCGGTGGGAGGTACGTGGTGGAGCGAAAGCGGGCGGAGGCTCACTCATTCCCATGGCACGCATGTGCTTTGGGACATCTGCGACCACGCCCGGCGGTAGTGCGTGGCGCAACTGAGGCCGCGTGCTCCTGATAGGCAAGCGCCATCTGCTTCTGGTTGGCTAGCACCTCCTGGACCGTGGCCTGCAATATTACACGAGCATGGTGGATTGTATTTGAAGGCAAGGTACATTATTAGTGGAAAATTTCGGCAGAACCTCCCCTATACGGGGAGGTTCCAAGACCTGCAAGAAAATCGCCGGCTCGAAGGCCGACGTCCACATCGGGAGCATGATGGCCCACACAACCACAAACCCGGCACGAAGGCCGTCAACACAGATACGGCACGATGGCCGACAACCCTAGAGCTTTACCTTCTCCTCCGGCGACACGCGAGGACGAACGTGGACGAACGGTGTCGACGACGCGGACGAACGTGGACGAACAACGAACCTTCTCCTCCTCCTCCTTCTCCTTCTTCCTCCTCCTCCTCTTTCTTTCTTCTTCTTCCTTCTCTTCCTTCTCCTCCTCTTTCTTTCTTCTTCTTTCTTCTTCTTCCTCCTCCTCCCTTCTCCTTCTTCCTCCTCCTCCTCTTTCTTTCTTCTTCTTTCTTCTTCTTCCTTCCTTCTCCTTCTTCCTCCTCCCCTCCTTCTCCCCTTCCCTTCTTCCCTTCTCCTACTACCCCGCTTGCTAAGAGGGTGGCGGCGATAGAGGGGCGGAGCTTGCGAGCCGCGGGTGGCGGCGGTCGGGAGCTCGAGCCGCGGGGAGTGTGGCGCCGGCGGGCGGTGGAGTGGCGGCGGGGGGGAGTGGGCCGCCGGCGGGGTAGTCGCGGGCCGCGGGGCGGGGAGTAGGCTGCGGGGCGGGGAGTGGCGGGGGGCCGAGCCGGGAGGTGGCCGGCGGCGGTCGGAGCCGCTCGAGGCGGCGGGAATGGTGGCGCGCGGCGGAGTGAGGCGGTCGGGATCCGGCCGCCGGAATGCGCGGGCGCGGAGGCGGGGATCGGGGGCGGGGGGGGGGAGGCGGAGGAGGCGGGAGGCGGGGGGCGGCGGCGGGGAACTCCGCGGCGCGGCGAGAACTGGTGGCGGCGGTGGGAATGGCGGCGGCCGGGAATGGCGGCGCGGGGTCGGGCGTTGGGGAGATAGGGTTTGGGGTCGGGGCGGGGCCCGGCTTCTTTTTTATTTTATTTTCAAACCGACTTTGCCGATGGCCATAGCCATCGGCAAACTCAGCCACGTGGCGGCTACGAGCCGCCCGGGCCCACCTTGTTTGCCGATGGCCGGCCATCGGCAAATGAATTTTGCCGACGGCTTTCCCAGCCGTCGGCAAAATTTGAATTTTTTTTTGTTTTTTCTTCCCAATTTTTTTTCTCGGAGGCTTCCTATACTAAACACATCCCAGTTTCAAAAGCTGGGACAATTTTGAACTTTTTAGCTATATTTCGTTAATTTTTTTGGTTTCTTTGAATTTTCCCCGCAACTCTAAATTTGAACTGCAGGTACATGAAATAATGCAGACTTTTGATTCGAAAAATGATATTCATGATGCTCGGAGTATGTTGAGGCCGTATCCAGGACCTCGCATGAAATTACAACCCTGTTGGCCTCGTAACATGGGTAGTGACGTGCGCGGGAAGTGTTTTTAAATTCTATAAAATCCAAACGAAGTCCGAAATGGACGAAACTTGACGAAACTCTGTGATCACATGTGGAGATGTCTGGGTTTTGACCATCCGACGTCACAACTTGCTCGAAACTTTTTGAAATTTTTACCACACACTACACATGCCATGCCAACACAACTCCTCAAGTTTCGTCAATTTCGGACTCCGTTTGAATTTTATATAATTTAGAAACACTTTCCCGCCACGTCACTACCCATGTTACGAGGCCAACACGGTCGTAATTTCATGCGAGCTCCTGGATATGGCCTCAACTTACTCCGAGAATCATGAATATCATTTTTCGAATCAAAAGTCTGCATTATTTCATGTACTGCAGCTTCAAATTTTGAGGTGCGGGAAAAATTCAAAGAAAACAAAATAATTCCCGAAATATAGCTACAAAGTTCAAAAATGTCCCAAATTCTGGAGGTGGCTTGTATGTGAGGTAGGAAGACACCAGGAAAAAATGGGAAGCAAAAAACAAAAAAAAAAGGATTGTTTGCCGATGGCCTTGGAAAGCCATCGGCAAATGTGGTTTGCCGATGGCCGGCCATCGGCAAACAAAGGGGCCTAGGCGCTGCCCGGCTGCCACGTGGCCATGGTTTGCCGTTGGCCGTGGCCATCGGCAAAATTCATAGTTTGCCGATGGCCTAACGGCGGAAGCCATCGGCAAATCCGGACGGCGTCGGTCGCCGTCGTCCCGGCATAGTTTGCCGATGGTGTGGATATGCCGATGGCTCGGCCATCGGCAAACCAATTCTAGGCCGATGGCTTTTTGTCGCCGATGGCCCTGCCATCGGCAAATAGGCGTGCGATGGCGGCTGCTCGCCGATGGCCCGACCATCGCAATAATGTGTTTGCCGACGGCTTCACTTTGCCATCGGCGGAAGGATGTTTGCCGATGGCAGATTCCTTGGCCATCGGCAAACGTCTGGGCCATCGGCAAACACTCGCTCTCCGGTAGTGACGGGAGCTGTTATTGAATGCCGACGGCGAGGAGAAATTGGTGAAGCTAGTCGACGATGTGAAGCTGGACGAGTCCATGAGCACCACGAAGCTGCAGGGATCAATTAAATCCGTGCCGTCGCCGCCGATCCCAGAGGTGTTCAAGCGCTGGTCGAACTGCAGACCGTTGGGGATGGACGTCTGGCAGCATCCCATCCCGGAGCATGGGTTTAGGGACATCTTGCCGTCGAAGCACATGGCCATGCACCCGGTCTGGTACATAGCAAGAGGATTGTTCCCAGCGGTATCGCCGATGTACGCCAGCGCCCGACACCCTACCACCGTGAACTTGTTGGCCGTGCTGGAGAAACTGCAATTGGTCAGGCTCCAGATCCACTCGTCGGCCTTCATCTGCCCAGATGTAGCGTCGTAGCAGTACGAAGAGATGGGGTGGAGCACCTTAGCCTGACCTTGCTCAAGAGAGATGATGAGGAACTCCACTTGTCTAATAGGTTCGATCACGACTTCGCTGAACGTCATGATCGGTCTAAGGACGCCGTTACCGGTGTAGTCCTTACACGAGATTTCGAATCCCGGCAGCCAGCAGTGAGCAGGTCCTATGCCGAACGGGAAAGGGATGTCTACGCCGCCGCATGATCTTTGGCACTCCGCACCACCAATACTACTCTCCTCGGCGTCAAGCCATGGCACTACAATGAGCAGCCACACTGGTCCATGAGCGACAATAACTAGTGTTCTTGATAGAGCATGTGATGGAGTACTGGAGTCTGGGACCACTGGGAGGGGGAGCTCCCTCCATATCCATGGTGTCCTGTGGAATAATATAGAGACACTAACTGCGACGACCCCGAGGCAGGTCTTCGCCAAATTTGCAGTTTCACACCACTAGTTGTCTCGTGTCTGAACATTTTACTTGTCAGGATCTGCTTCGGTCCATGGAGATCACGATCTGACGTAC
This sequence comes from Themeda triandra, assembly GCA_018135685.1. Classification (NCBI taxonomy): domain Eukaryota; kingdom Viridiplantae; phylum Streptophyta; class Magnoliopsida; order Poales; family Poaceae; genus Themeda; species Themeda triandra. The sequence continues at coordinate 3,565 of JAENPR010002036.1, read as the reverse complement.
GACTGACAGCTGTCAGGCGGATGGAACCCATGGTAAAATTCCAGATGGATCTTTGTTTTTCTGTGTCACTGTCAGCATCATCGATGTTTAGATGCCCTGGTGTCCATCTCAATGCATATGCTTCGGAGAAACTTAACTTTAATTTATTCCAATATACAAACAGAGTGCAGTCAACCAAGAAGTGACGTGGAGCTGTCCAGACGTCCAGTTGACCTAGCGCAGACTAGTCTTTGCCTATGTTCTAAATCATCATGAATAAGACCCGTGCGTCTCCATAGCCATCTATCACGTTACATTATGAAAAACAGTTTGCAGACTGTAAAAAACTGAGACTCTTTGCCATCTGTACCCTAGTAATTGTGAGTTAGTACGAAGAGATGGGGTGAACCACGACGAGCACCACCGCCCCCGCCACTCATGGTTGACGGCGGCAGCAAAGACGGAGGCATCGAGGGCGAGCGACTGCCGCCCAAGCGTCATTGGGTTCCACCGTGCGGGCACCTACGCAGTGCCTCCCTAAGCACGACCCGCTTGCGGAGGCAATTTGCGCGGCCAATGGTCCTCCCGCTTTGGTCGTCTCCTTCGACCCAATGCTGGAGGAGCTCCTAGCCGCAGCTGTTCCCCCCGCTTCAGCTGTCGGCACGTGAGCTGGTGCAGCTCACCCATCCTTGGGAGGGTCTACCCGACATCGAGCCAGGTGACATAGCTGCCCCCGCGGGGTCCTCGGAGTCGCCTCCGGTGGATGCTATCTCCTCACCTCAGTCATCGGCACAGGAGTTGGCGCAGCTGACGCCTCCTCGGGTTGGTCAGTCCGACGTCGAGCTTGGCGACGAGACGCCCATGCCACGCGAGGCTGCTCGGCGCCTCGCACGGTTCCTGGATGAGGTACGGGTCCAGCGGGTGCCGCCCCTGATTGCCTCTCCACCACGACAGAGGGCGAGAACCAGGAAGCCCCTGACAATCAGGCGCAGGAGTAGACGTATAGCCGCCCAACTATTGCTCACATACCGGCCTCCCGGTGGGGCGCTATACTCCTCGAGCAACGGTTTGGGAAAGCGCCGCCGGCCAAGCCGGGCTCACCTGCGCCCAATAGTATACTCGACGCGTTGCGTTCAGGGACCTTATCCTTGAACCAGGTGGAGGCCCTTGACGAGGCGCAGAGCTACGTGTATGCCTGGGTATTCATTGGAATACCCAAGATTTTGGCAAAAAAAATTAATACATATACTAAGTATACATGTATATGCTATTTGTTAATTGGACCAAGAGACAAAAGCCCACGAAAAGCAGCGAGTGGCAGCCGAGCAGGCCAACAATTGACTAGGCCCATGCGGCCACCTCCCGTCGGCAACTCGACATTCATTCAGAATCGCAGAAGTCACGAATCGCCCGTCCCGTCCCGAGGGAAACTGGCGACGGCGGCGGCGGCGGCACATTTCGATCAAGAACTTTAATCTTGTACTTCATACGCTCATCTCGATCTGCTTCTGCTGCGTCCAGGAAGGCCGGAACGCATCGTCGATTCGTCGATCTAATTGCAGCAGGCAGCTAGGTAATTTACAATACATCTCGATCTGCTACTTCTCCTCTAATATATATGTTTTTAACTGCTGTGATGCGTTCTACTTTATTCAGTAATTTTCTTACATTTAATTTTTTGTAAATTGTAATCTAGATGAAGAAGAAGGGTACTACCAGCTTATTTGCATTATGGGATAAAGCTGCAAAAAAGGCTAAAAAAACAGATTTGACATCTACATCAAATCCTCCTGTTGAGATCGGGAACAATCTGCAGTTAGCACTTGTGCAAGCGCATGATGATGATGAAGCACAGGCACAGTCCGTTGTTGAAGCAAATGATGAAGCTCCCCATGATGAAGCTCCCCAATCGGACAGAGACATTCCAACTCCAATTGTACAAGATGATGCAGCAACTGATGAAGAGGGTGACATTGGAGCAGATTTGGAAGCACTTGAGCATGATCCTGGGAAGCGAATACCCATCTCAAGGTACGATGTCAATGACCAGGATAGAGTTATGGAGATATATTGAGTTGGGTCCATGTCAGCCAAAGAATCATGATTTTAAATATAGAGATATAAGTGGTCGTCAACGCCGCTTTTGCCCAATTTGGTTTAAGCAATATAAGTGGCTTGAGTACAGTGTAGAAAGAGATGCTGCTTTCTGTTTTGCTTGCTATTTGTTCAAAGATAAAACAAAATGCCCAGGTGGAGATTCATTTGCGACGGATGGGTGGCGAAACTAGCACCTGAAATCAAGATTGAAAAACACATGGGTTCTGTCAGTAGTGCTCCTGAAGCTCAAGACAAATATGATAGGTTCACTACACCAAGAACATCAATTCGAGAGTCTGTTGCTTCAAACACCACACAGTACAAAGCTTTATATAAGCTTCGTTTGACATGGACACTTAAGTGCTTGAGGTTTCTATTGCGCCAAGGCTTGGCATTTAGAGGGCATGATGAAAGTGAAGACTCGCTAAACAAAGGAAATTTTCTTCAGTCAAGTGAAAGATGAGGATATCATCAAAGGAACAAAATGGGTGACGAATATTTGAATAATTGCTTGGTTACATTTAATGAGAGGGAATTCTTCAGTCAAGTGAAAGATGAAGATATCATCAATCTCTTCCAACAAGGGGATTGTAGAGTTATATTGTAGTAATCATTACTGTTTTGTAATATTTATGTTTTAAACTTGTACTTTGGGTATTATTATGGATGGATTTGATGAATATTATGGCCATTATAACTTTTTGTCTATTATATTATATATTTGCTTCAATTTTTTGTATATTTGGCATACCCAGCCAAAAATTCCTGGCTCCGCCAGTGGGCGCTTCCAGCGTTTAAGGGCGTACGCGTGAAAGCTCTTAGTTGAAGACCTGTAGGGCGCAGTGATGATCGCACTTTGGTTGTTTTCTTTTATGTAACTAAGTATAGTGCCCGTGCTAACACCACGGCTTTATTTGAGAGAAACACATGAAAACAACCAAAGTACAGCAAGACAATTAAGAAAGATTCCAATTCATTGCATCATTTCCAGAGAAATTTATGGTCTACATGCAACAATACACCATTCGTCGGACCACATTTTTTTTTTTTTTTTTTTTGACAATTAACATAACTTTCATTTCAATAGCAAAGAGCTGTGAGAAAGGAGATACAAGGTACAGTCACTGAGAGGGGTGAGCTCCATGGGAGCAATTGAGAAAACAAGGCTGATGAACAGTATCAGCCTGTAACAGAGCATCCTTTGCTAAAGAGTCAGCCATTGAATTATCAGAGCGGCTGATCTTGTACAAATGAGGATGAATACTAGCAGCACAATTGTTGAACATTTGCGTATATGTCTTCATTCGCCAATCCGGAGGATTGGTATGATCTGCTGCTGAAAGAAAATCCACCAGTTGGCTGGAATCAGTTAGGAAGGAGACCTGCGTATATTCCATGTTAGCGGCAATGGAAGCCGCCAATGCCAAAGCTGCAGCCTCCGCCATGATCACCGAAGAGGCGTCCTTGAGCATCGCTTTGATGTAGATCG